>JAHREE010000101.1:4009705-4030301 GCA_033628505.1 Tringa tobata
GCAGCCCCCGCGCCGCGCGGACTGCGAGAAGCCGCTTACCTGTCTGCTTCTCCCGGATACCGGCCGCCATTTTCCTGCCCCGCCAGTCCGGCCGCGGCGCGGCGCTCCGCCTTCCGCCGCCTACGCAGACGCCGGCCGACGTGGCGGCCCCTACGGCGGCGGGAGGCGGGTCCGAGCCGTCCCGCTCCGCCCCTGCCCGGCCTCCGCCAGGTGCGGGGCCCCGCCTCCCGATCGGTCCCCTGCCCCGGCGGAGGCGGTGCCGCCCGCCCGGAGCCCTAGAACCCGCCCCGTCCTCCAGGGAGCGGGAATTAAGAAACGAATTTTAGGATTTAAAGTTGGGACAAGAGGGTGGAGCTCTTTCCCACGTGTTTCAAAACCAGGCAAGTCATCAAGTTTTAGTGAGTTATTGAAAGGGAAAATAGAGCCGCAGGTATCACACCCCTCAAAGCCACCACAGAGGGGTATCAAGGTGGGCATCGGTGCACGAGCAAAGCTACAGCAAATAGGGATAACGCTTCTAGAGCTAACACGCATTCGATCACCGAAACAAAATCACTGAAAAATGTTACATATTTATTTCAACAGAAATTTAGCCCTTTGTCACACGTTGAACATGACTTATTTCCCGCAATTACGCATTATTGTAGCACTGATGCTGCACTTGTCAAGTACAAAGTTGCTTGAAGATGCAGCATTTCAGGCACTGATCCTGCAATTTGAAGTTCAAGCTAGAAGTATTTACAAAATTTTACTTTGTCTATTATTCTAATTACAGTAAGTTTTAAAAGAACATTGTTTATGCAATACAAAAAGCAGAGGGTTGCATTTTTTTACAAACAAAATTTTGACAATGATTTTCTGTATACATACAATTTGACATCAGAAATTTTTACATTTTAATTTTTCTTTTATCCAACTAGCAATTCCATTCCCTAAGTACAAAAGTAAACCTTGAGTTTTAAAATGCTTTACAACACAGAATCAAGATGAACTTTAAAAGCATATTTTGTAGCCTCCTATTTCAATGAAGTTTTATACTGTTTTCAAAATGCACATGTTGACTGTGAGCGTGAATTAATGACTAATACTCTGCTCTACATTTTAAACGTATCTTTCAAAATTCTCAAATCTTCCCATCCCAAGACCAAACATCTAAATGTAAAAAGTCATGGTCTAAAACATCTCATGCTGCAGCTTTAAGTATAAACTGGTATTAACTTCTTCTCCTTTTGACTATATTTCACTCATAAACCAGTTAAAAATGCTAAAAGGTTTTTCTAGTAAGCATCCTTCACATGTGTGAAAGCAAGTCACAGAAATTACTATCCCTTGGGTTTTTTGTTGTTTGTTTTGGGGTGTTTTTTTTTTAAGTTCCACATGCTGCATTGATGAAACCATTCTAAAACCACTAATACTAACCTAGTATTGTTTACTAGAAAGTGATCACTCTAGAAACTAAATAGCTTATTTGATGTGCTAATTCCAGATGGAAGCTTAGGGACTGATGCAGGAACTGCAGGGTGAAGTTCTTTGGCCAAACACAGTCAGAGAGGACTACAAGAGCTCTCTTTTGGCCCTGATAAAAATATTTTTATAGAAGTTACATTTTTTATAAGACTTAATACACAGCAGCTAATATATATGCGGTTATTGTCCTTTTGTTACACAAATACAAAAAGTAAGCAACTTCCCCAATTTCCAGATGTGCCTCAGGTTGAAGTTTATATAAAATGAAAACTACCTGATAATATTGCACTTCAGGGACCTGCTATAGCAGTTAAAAACCTGATGGTCATTATAGTTACAGAAATTGCTTACAGTTTTCAGAGAGAAGAGATGCCTTCCTCTGTTTTGATGGATTGGATGTCGGCTCGTTCAATGGAATTTTAATAAGTTAAGAGTAAATTTAGAATTGGTCTGTATGAACGAGGCTGAAAATTAGCCTTATTTAGAGGAAGAGAGGAAGTTTCTTCCCATAGTAGCATTTAGCAATACTTGAATATATCAATGATTACATTAGAATGTCTAGGTAGACCTGACCAAACCAACAAGAAAGGAAAAACTTGTCCTGAGATGTGTACATCAATATTTAAAAAATGGGAACAAGTCTTTTCAAGCAATAGTAGAGACTAGAGGATTTTACAAACTTCATGTTTTGATATAGCATTGTATAGCAGAGTTTTAAAGTTAACTTAAGATTTCTTTTACAGCTGACAAATAGGCTAGTTCTACCTTTATATAAAGCCTATCAACTGCTGAATTCAAAACTAACATGCAATAAAAATAGGGTTGATGCCCTTTATCTCAGGTATTTTTTGAAGCCTTGTAGTCACTTTATTATTTCTTGCTCCATTTAAGGTTTTAAAGTGCAGTTTATTTAGTTTCAAGTTCTAAACCATTTCCCTTGCCATTGCAGGTACCAGAAGTCCAGGAATTGTCCTTTAAAATTACCCACACTCTGCTTGCTACTTCTGTAAGTTATTTATTTCCCATACAGAAAAATAACATAATATTACAAGAAGACATTTATCCTTAACTACGCAAGAAAAAGGAACACTGCACTGGGTATACCAGTCATTTTTGAAGTATAATACTATGCAGAATACTCATTGTTTTAAGAACACTCATGTTTTAAGAACATGAACATACAACATGAATCCTTATTATGCAAATAAATTTGTAACAAACCACCTTCCTTATAATGGTAACAAGACCATTCTGAAGGTTAAGAATATAAAGTTATTAGCAGTATGACATTTAAAAATTATGCAAAGACAACAAACATGGAATTTTACTGGATAAAAAAAAAATAATAAGAGAATGAGAGAATGCTTAGTATATAGACAAGTCAAATGACAATGTCCAAGAGCTCATACGTTTATTTTAAAGGAGACTTTAATACGCTTCTGGCTCAGAATCAGAAAAACACCACTATGTCTGTTTAAATTTCAAATATTCCTAAATTTCTGATGACAGGACTTTGATGAGATCAGATTTTTTTAGCTATATGAGAAGTAGTGAGATATGCCTTGCAGTAATTTAGTGACTTTGAAATAACAATACAAAAAATTTTAAAAAGTAGCACTGTACACTTTTGTTACCCAGTGATGGAAATAGGTCTGTATAAAAGGAGATTAGCACCTCTCCCAAAATCAAGAAAGAGAAGCTGTAGCAGTTTTAGACAGATTCAAAATACCTGCATATCATAAAATGAGCCGTGCAATTTAAATACCCATCTGCCTCTTTGTCTTTAACCTTTATAGCATGGTCTCAAATTTAATGAGTCTTGACTGCTACTTCCACAGTTCTTTAGTTGCAGTACACTGCTATGTAATTAGCACTTAGCAATACAATTTGTTAATTACAGGAATATGTGTAATGAATCATAACCCAGAACTTGAAACCAGATAAGTTTGATTGTTTTTTTCAGAAGCACCTATCCATTTATAATTTACTTTCTTACTAAAGCATTCAAAAGTAAAGCAATCCTGCTTTGTATTTTCAATCAAAACCAAGCTACATTAATGAAAAAGTGTATTATTACTCTTCAGTATTTTGAAGAACGTGTACATATATATACACACACACATCTATAGCACAACCTGTTTGGGACATAGTATAGGTGGTCAAATTGACGGGGGGAAAACAGCAATTTCAAAAGAGAGACCGGCATAATTTAAAAAAAAAAAACAACAACAACAAACAATAACTTGTACTTAGATGTCCTTTTAGTTTCATAGTTTTAGTATTTGTAACATTAAAGTGTTACCGTGTAGGAATTTCACTACTTATCTTTTATGGCTTAATGGTATTTATACAAATACTGCAGAATTGAAATACATTTTATACAGCTGAAGTTGCTCAGAATGCACCTACCATTGAACAGGAAGAGTTTAGACTAAAAGCTAGAAAAGTGTCAGGCACTGACAAGCTGCTGGTGGATTGCCTTTAGTTTAATAGTTCTAGTGCATATTCCTGTAAAAATACTGACTTCCTTTGAAGATGAAACAACATGTTCTAATGAGCAACAAATTCTTATACTTTCATACCTGAACACCATTAAGTCTAACCCTTATATTTCATTTTGAAAGACCACGTATTATTGCGCATAATTAAAAATTTACTTTATTCTTTTACTGCTTTGGCCATACGTATAATTAAAAACTAATGTATAACAGTAGAATGGAGAAATGTGTGCAAACTCAAATGTACGTGAGTTTCTGTTTAACAGAACAGAACAACAGAACAGTTCTGTTTAACAACAGAAACTCAAGTTCAGTCAGATTTTGTTCTTGGGCCTTATTTTGCCTAGGCTTTCTCCAGAGCCTAGTTATATTTTAATGCACTAACCACAATGACCTTAAAACTCCAAGATTGTTAACTTTCATAGGTTGTATGAATCATCAAAACATAATGAGTCATCAATGTAAAAACAATTATTGAAAAAAATACATATGGAACACCTGAAGAACTGCATTGGTTTTCCTTGAGAGAAAGCTTTACAGCAGTTATCATCAAAACGTACCTGATTTGACTTTGCTAAGGAAGTTACTGGAGTATGTCATGCAATAAACATACTTACCTGGGGGAAAACAGCTAGAATGTTGCAGAGTTTGGTAACATTTCATAGTGTCTAGAGCAAAAGTAGACATTCACAGTACTCTCTAAGATATTGCTGATTCTTAAAGCAAACTTCAAACTGGAAGATGATTTAACAGATAAAGTGTATTTTCATTTGAACACTGTTTTTCACCTTACAACATTACTATTCTTTGCATGTCTTTGGGGGAGAAGTAGGAAAAGGTGGAGAGCATGCTGTCCAAAAACACAGTAGCGGTTTGCAAGCAGACGTTCCTGCAGATAACTGAAATTTCCAACATCCAGTTCAGTAGCAAAGAAATTTATTCTCTTTTGACTCTTAGCGTGTTTCTGATGGTGAACTCCATTTTATTTTTAAACTGCTCGTATGTCTCTGTTATAGGGAGCTCTAAGCAATTAAGGAGTCTGTTTCCAACGGGATACCTTCCATGCAAAAATTTAATAGTAGGTTCAGGATCAAACCCAACAGGAGGTATAGAATTAGAGCCTGTTGCAAAGAGCAGAATATCCTCCAATGTCACTACTGACTCACCACCTAAAAAACATAGGATTAAGTTGTATCAATTATTGCCTATTACCCATAAACCATTATCCTCAATGTTAGGTGTTAAGAGGAAAAAACACTCCAAAATCAGAAAACAGGAGATCAATATGATGACTGAATATGCAGTTACATGGCCAAATAAGAAAAACCCACTTGGATTATTTCTGAAAAATTTTAAACAAATAGAAGAGTAATTCTTCTGCAAGAATAGACCACTGTTTTCTAGCTAATAAGTTCACACTATCTAATAAGTTCACAGCAAAACTGTGAAAGAGAGGGGATTAAAGGATTTTTCTCTACCACTCAAGTTGTTTTGGTTTTGTGTTTGTTTTAAAAAAATTCACAAGAATTCTAGTATCAATCCTTCAGATATTTACCCCTCTCAAGTTTCATTATAATTGGGCAACAGTTTCAGCAGTTAGTAAGGAGGAGGGGGAAGAAGCAGCAATTAGGAACTGACAGCAACCTCAAAAACTTTATTTACTCCACTGAACTCTAAAACCCAGCCCCTGTATGTATACCAGCAGCTCAGCACTCTCAACAGGGAAGGGGTAATAGAAAAAAAAAATAATTACTTACTTTCCACATCTTGCAGATAACCCACCCAAAAATCAGCACCTTCAGCTTTATTTACATCTGATGAGGAATGGATCGTAAAGAGATCGCAAAGAGTTTCTGCTGAAAGTCTTTCAGGTTTGTGGCACAGGATACTAGAGAAGGCATCCGGATGCATCTGCATTTTCTCTAGCACACCGAGAGTTTTCAAACCTTGCCTAAAACTAGGAGGGGGAAAAGAAAAGAGAGCAAGCACACATCAGAAAGCCAGTAGGTAACCAATTGCACGCTGCATTTTATAAACCTGTAAGATTGGACCAGAATAAAGTTTCCCCATCTACAGTCTCCAAGTCTAGTCAGTAAGGTAGGCGTACATAATAGTCCCATTATATTTTAATCTTGGAAAATGTGTTGAATTCTCATTTTAACAATCTAAATGTTTCTGTGGAGCTTTTGAAGCAGATGAAAGAAATACCAGTGATACTCAGAAATTAACTTTATTTCCTGGTACTTGACTGTATGACCATGGCTTACTTTCAATTTTTATGTAAGAACATACTGAATTTCTTTCTTACAGATATTGCTTTAGAAAACACACTTTAAATCCCTTGTTCCTAAGAAAAAATGAGGTGTCTCAATGGATAGCCTTCACTTGGCTTCTGCAACAAAAAAAATTCCCACTAGTTACTGTGTACTGGACAAGAACATTTCAAGCAACTGGCTTTACAATTTAAACATGTTAAATCAGAATTAAATTTTTACTTAGTTTACTCATCATTTCTTAGATATCAATAGGCTGAATCAGTAAAATTCAGAATAAACATGTTGAAAGTGTACAGTTAGTAGTGTAGAACATTAACAGTTAAAGAGACTAACTACTTATTCTCAGTCTTTGATATTGACAATCAAATTCTTGCTCCACCCACTTTTGCACATTTTAATCCCATCTTGAAAAATGCAAACCCCCAAATTTTCCTATAAACAGACAGACTACTTATTTATTACCTTTCACTTTTTAACTGACTAGTCTTAAAATATGATACAGACTGGTCAAATATGTCACAGAGGTCCTTGACTGGAAGACTAATTTACTATTAAATTTGGTAAAAAATCCTCACATTCAAAATTAGTTTTTCATAGCTCTCGGAAAGTCAGTTGATTCAAATTTGTCAAATATAACACCATAAACACGTTAAGTACAAATCCAACTACACTTACTGGAAAAAATAGCATCCAATGCCTTTTTACCAAGCAGATGTAGAATGCAAATTGGAAGTAAGGTCAGAGACAAATAAAAGTCAACAGCTGCAACTTTCCCAGCTATTTGAAGTCATCACTAACTCATTGAACCACCAATGCAATGCTTACCTTTTAAGTAAGCCAACTTACATTTGTCCACATCATCGTCCTCCTAATGGCACACACAAACTCCTCAATTAGAACTCTAGGAAACTCATTTAAATTCCAAACATATGTTTAACCCTTCTAAAATTTAAAGATTTAAAAATTCAAGCAATTCAGAATTCAAAATGAACATAAGCTACAGAAAGTTTACTAGTGCAAAGGTCTTTGTCATGTTATAGTTTAACTGTGAATCTGCCTTCTTCCTAAGGTTGCAAAAAGGGATGTGGCCAAGGAGAAATGGAATGGAGCAGATACGCAGAGAAGTAATTTCAGTCTTACATTCTAACTAGGTAACAATTGCTACTTAATCCACTACAAATTACAGTACATTTCATTGGTTTAAATGGAGAGTAAGTAAGAATATGTTAAAGTTAATCTTATTACTATATTACATATATAGTAATACATTACAGTCTATTGTTTAGTATTTCAGTGTGGAAAATAGTCCAGGTAGTTTGAAAACTTAAACAAAACAAACCTTTCTAAGGGCGAAATAATTCTCTTGATCACATGATGGATCAATATGTCATTCACCAGCAAATCCTTATCACACAAAGATGTTATAGGTCGTAAACATCCAGCAGCAGCAAGGAATTCATAACAGTCATGTATTGCAGACTGTAGGCTGGACAGACTAGTTGCATATTTTATCTGTATCAGAAGATAAAAGTTAGAAATTTATTTTTTTTGTGTATATACACACACATGCATGTAGTGAACAAGTTTAATTTGAACTAAAGTTATATTCAGTAAATCCTTCTTAATCTCAAAATATAGTCTTGAACAAGAATTTGCCAATAAGTTTAGTTTTATTTACCATTTTTATTGTTCGTGCTACATCAACATCAGCAACATCTTCCAAAGCTGGCTTCACATTCTCTGGACCATAGACAAGACAATGGAACAGTGTTTTGGAAAAGAAACAAGGAGATGGGCCACCATGAACCAAAGAAACTGCAATCATTTTACCAGCTTCAAAATAAAGATTCTCTTTTACAGCTGCAAATGAAAAAAAAGAATTACTATATATGCATAAAAGTAATTTGTGATCCTCAATTTTTAATAGAAAAACTCTTATCATGCAGTTCTATCTCAGGAGATACGACTAATGAGGTTTGCCATCTCTTGCTGGTTGACACAATAAGACTTGTATTTTTTACATAGGAGTACCATATTCTTTCACTTCAACTCTTCAGTCACTGTTAAGATTTGGGAGGAGATGTAACTTCCTCTTCCACTTTCTAACCAATACACATTTAATTCTGAAGCATAAGAACTCGAAGAAGCTAACTTTGGGAGCATCTCTGCGGCATGCTCAGAGATATCTCAGAGATAATGTTGTAGACATTTGAGGAAAGGAAAATAAGTAACAGGCAAAGTGAATCAGAAGAAAGAAATTCACTAGTAGAGAACAAATACATTAATCAAAACGTTCCAAGTCTAATGATATGCTGTCTTTTTTTCTTGGTTGTCATTAACTTTTCTAACTAAACCACTATTTTTTTTGTTAATCTGCAATCCACCCCCCTTTAGAATTGAAAAGTAGAAGAATGCAACAACCAATTTCTATCCATCAGGACTATAATTGTGAACTGGCAATCATACTGGCTGAAGACTTGAAAACCTTTTAAGTCACATAATTCTTAATGTATTTTTTGAACAAAGCATTTAATTACCTTGAAAATCAAGGGACAAGTTCTTTGCAGAAGAGCCCTCAAACAATGATGAATTCTGAAGGTGAAGCATTAATAATTGAAAGAAATGGTGTTTTGATGCAGAAGTATCTGTCTTTGATCTATTTTTGCAGTTTGTGAACTTTATTTCAATGGTGTTTGTAGGACTGAAGTTGCGCTGTCTAAATCCTTTTAAAGCACTATTCCAGATGTTCTCTGCATTGATGTTAAGCCTTGTAGTTTTTGTATTAACTTGTAGCTTTAACTCCTTCAGTATGTCAGAAACTTCCCTTCTTTGCTTTCTTAAATGCCTACAAAGAAATTGCATGTATTTTCAGATTAAATTTATTATTCATAATTAGCAACAGTTATGCAGGAAACATCCTAAAATCTGTTAACAAAAACACCTATTTAAACACTGTGGTACTTTTAGGTATTGCCTAAATTATCAGTAAAATTTTTGGTGTAGATTCTTCAAATTTTAAGTCTGCGGTGGCAAATTTTCAAGTACCTATAAGAACTACAGAAAAGAAGCTAGAAATAATTACCTTGACATAAAATTAGTATTTTTTGATTAACTTACACCAACATAGTACCAAAGAATTCTAACATTATCATTCTACAACTGAACAATGTGAAACAAGTGAGAAATTGAAGACCTTACCATGTTTGTGTTAAAGAGATGTTTTACAACAAAATTAGAATACACTGACAACTATTCACTAATATTTCATCTTTGTCACTATAATCAAAAGTACATTTGAGTAGAAAGAAATGTCACAAGTTCTCATTTAAAAACCAGTAAGACATCAGTCTAAATAAGACCCCTTGTTTGCGTTTTAACTTGCAAACAAAAGGACATGTCTAATCTGAAGGAAGAAGTTAGGATTCTTGTTACTCCCCTTTTCTGAAGAAGGGCTAGCCATGCTTCTCTAAGGACAAATACATGTTTCTGGGGTTTGATCCCCTCACTACCTAACCTAAAAATTCTCAATAGGAATTATTCTTTTCTCCTCACCTTCCTCAAGCATTTAGAGACAGCAGAAGCTTTTATCAAGTTATGACTTCAGCTTTTCAGCATACTCGTTCAATTTTTCCAGTGACTATATATACACACACACAAATATATATAGCCACTATATATATGTATATACACACACACCATGTTCTGAAGGAAATATGGTATAAAGCCATGCGCTAGATTACTCTTCAACGTAAAAAATAGAAGAAAATACTTTTTCCTCAGGGAACAGTTCCTGTTTGACATCAGTGGAGACAAGGACATCGTCACTGTGTTGGATGCTGGACGTTCTCGGTGTGAGCAGGGTGACAGGTTGTTTGGACACAATACCTTTGGTGATCTATAAGTCAAAACAGTATTTTAAGAGATACAATTGAAGAATGCTTTCACACTTCTTATTTGAAGGTAGCAACATAATTTCTCACTATTTCAGTGCTGAATCTAATTTGTATGTTCATTTACATGAAGTCCATCAGCACCTGAACTGTAATTTTAAAAATAATAATTCAGTATTTAATTATGTGGTGGTTTTAGGATCGGTTTTTGGTTGCATCCCATATATGAAAGGGAAGTCGTGACTGATACAATAACTAAAACCTAAAAATATTAGTTTCTACAGACTTGAAAAGCTTTTATTACAGCAGAGGAAAACATTATTTATATAAACATCTCTAAGCTAGATTTCTAGCACAGTATTTACACAGAAAAAAAACTAATAAGCAACCTCAGCTTTACATTTTACCATTTGTACATTTGAAATAACCTCTAAATTGTTAAGATCCTTTTTACAAGGGTCTAACTATATCAAATTAAAAACTGGTTTGCATACCACTGAAAGTGAATAACTATAGCAAATTTACAGAGTTCACAGCTTACTCAGAAAACTTTAATCAGTGAACTTTTATTCAATCTGCAATTTAGTGTAGTAAGTTCCTCTTGCGGAATAAGCCATCATCTCCTCATGTTTAAATACTATTTTATGTTATAATCAGTTTTTGCTTGAAAACAGAAAATTACACACTGGAGAAGAAAATTGCGTTGAGATCCAGATGACTGCCGAGCGCACTTTGGAGATGGCTCTTCCAGCAAACAAGTTGTCCCATCAGTCTTTTCAGAAGTAGCCAAAGAACGCTTCTTCTGTTTGCTATAGTTCCCTGTATGATTAAATGATATTAATTTAGTGAATTTGCTAGCTCTAAAATACATACTATTATTTTAAGAAGTCACTGTGACATCCATAACTTACCTGATTTTGCTAAAATACTTCTGCATTCCATGCACTCCCAGTTTTGCTCCCATGACTTCATAGCTGAACAGGCCAAATGAGTTCCACGGGAACCACAACACTGACAACGCTTTATTTCCCATTTACTAAAATTAAAAACTTACGTATTTAGAATTAGATATACGATTGAGGCTAGTTAAAACAAAGAATATTCAACAATAAGTGTAATCCAGACACCAAACTAACAAAGCATAATTTTATCAATCTGGTGAGACTGTGTATAATCAAGGGGAACTTAACATCTGACAAGATGTACTCACAATTCCTGGCTGCAACAAGAAAAAGAATAACCTACCCATGTTGCAGCACCTTGTATTGAAAGAGACTATGAGTTAGTGTGCTCCCCTGCCTTCAAGTCAATAGCTTGCAACCAGTATTTTCTCCTCATGCTGCTAGGTGTTAAGGCATTAAGTATTCTAACAATTGCTAAATTGTTGAATGAAAGATACACAACATTACTTAGGCATATGCTATTCTACATGTTATGTGGATGTAGGAATTCTACTTCAGCTCTGTAACAAATGAGAACAAGGACAAGATACCTGATAATCAATTGGTTTGGTTTTCTTGGCTTTTATAACCTGATTAGAGAAAAATAGTATTGAAGTATGATTATAGGGAGTAAACCAAAGATTTTATTTGGATACGGTACATGTCTTGGCTCAACATTAAAACCTGATGCTGATAAGTATTAGAGCATTTAAATAAATAAAATCACCAGAGAACTATTCCATCCTAGGTTATACCTTCCTGCAAAAGTGTCATACCTATCAGGTTCATTATAGTCTCTTCCTTTCTTGCACAGACACCTTTTAATGTCACAGTGTTGATAACATTGCAGTAAGTCTTGATAAGCATTCTCTTCAAGTTCCCAAGATGCATCCCTATAATCAAGGCAGAATATCAGTTATTACAACTGTATTTCTGATTTTTTAAATGGGTTACTGTGTCTTTGGAAAAGATGTATGTAATAACCACATGAAGATATTTCAATCATGTAATGTTCTAGGGAACAGCTAGACACCTGAGAGGGGGAAGAAAAAAAAGTCTAGGAACAAAAATAATACTATAAAATATCAGACAGACTTTTTTTTGTCTACAGTTACTTTGGTTAAAGTATTTTTTATTTTTTGCATGACCTCCACGCATGTTTTCTCTGTTTCATATTATTCCACTTTCTCACAACTGACATGGATATTTGTTTTGGCAGTCTACGCAAGTTACCACTGAAAATGGCCCCATGAAAAGTAACTCAGAATTTTCCCAGCCAGGATGGCAAAGTTTATGAAGCATTTTGACTCTTCTTCCTCTCCAAAACCTTGAGCTTCTGCCTCTGGAGGGAATTAATGGAAGTCTCTGAAAACACTAGTAGTTATTAAAGAATAATACTTCTAACAAAGGAACACCATTCTGATTGGGCTGTCTTATTTTGCCTTATTATGAGTAACAGCTCAGAATTTTAGAAGCAGTTTTTATATTCAACATATCCTTAGCAATCCCTTGGGAGAAAGTGGAAGCTGTATGGTGATCGTGGGATGGCTGAGTAATCAGTTGATTATAATACTGTCTGGACAGAAATTCAGGTAATTTAAAAACTTGAGCAAAGAAAATACCCTTCTCGGCAACCTCTATGTTAATATGAAATTATTTTATTTAAGAAGTGTTTTGATCTTTGAAATAGGTTGAATCACGGTATTAAAAATGACTTTTCAGAGCTTTCTGCTTTATGTTCCAGATGACTGATTTGGCCTTTGACAATTTCTATGCATAACTAAAAGGAAACATGCTACTCCTCACCAAACCAAACAATTCTACTATTGAAGGTAGAACTGAGGTTGCACATATTAATAGATGCAGTTCTATAGAGTAAATAAGTGGTTTCAACACCTTAAAGGTTTTATAGAAGAGCGATTATTTACAAAGTTACTTACTTTTCTGGAATGTGTATGCCCATTCTCAACATTTCTTTCTGAAATTTGTCCTTGTTATTACATACTGAGCACCTAAAGAAAAATATCCCAGCACTCAAAGCTTGATACTGTGTCAAGAAAAAAAAAAACAAACACAACAGAAACTAAACCAATTATTGAATTACTACCATCGTTAGGATGTCAATAAATGCCTTAATATCTATAACCCTTAAATTCATGGATACTGTCCTGACATGGATGTTAAAGTGCTATTAATCATCTTGTCACCTGACACTGAAGTGAATGGCGGGCATTTTCTCTTCCTTTAAAGGACAAGAGCTCACATACTATAGAGTCAGGTCCATAAACAAAGCACAATTCTTTTCAGTCAATCTCTCCAGATCCAGAATGTGGTTACAAGAACCACCTTATAACTATTTCCAGTTCTGGACTTAGGCAAAGTTAACTGATGATGGATAAATGACAGTTTTAGCTTTTATATTCTGCACATAATGACTTGCAAAAAGAAAACTACCTAGGTCAGACTTCAGTTCCTAAAAATAACTGAAGCCATGAAATGTATCACATGCAGAAACATGGAGGATAGAATTAATTAATAGCATTTTTTAAAAAAATCCTTCTTGTAAGACTCCTCTCTAAACCACAATTTTAGCATAGTCCTTTAAACCTCGTGTATTTCCATAGCTACTGCATACATAAACCCTCAGCAAATTTACACAATTTTAAGCGACTGTTCCATTATTTTTAAACACAACAGAAATGTGATCTGGATGCAAAGAGAAAAGAAAGGAAGAACCTGTGTTACCTGCAAGCATTCTCGATGAAACCAAGCATTTTTACAGCAAGGACTTTTCAATACAGTGTACACTGGAAGCTGTTCAACCAAATCCATGCATATTGTACACTGTGAAGTTCCTCTAGATTCTTCATTGGAAAACTTTTGGACTGGTTTATGTTCCCAACAGTAAGATCTAAAAATAATAATTTAAAGTTCTCTTATCAAAACAACAATTGAAGAACATTTCTCATAAAATTTGAGGATAGCAAAATAATAGCTGTTGTATTTATATCTGTTTTTCATGAATAAATGCTGTGCAACAAGCTAAAAATACAGACATGAACTGGTTTTGGCTGAGATGGAGTTGATTTTCTAGCACTGTTTTTTGGATTTGTGATGAGAACAGCGTTGATAACACAAGGATGTGTTTTGCTGAGCAGTGCTTACACAACATCAAGGCCTTTTCTTTTCTCCCACTGCTCCACTTGGTGCAGCAGGCTGAGGGGCACAACAAGTTGGGAGGGGAAACAGCCAGGGCTGCTGACCCCAACTGATGAAAGGGATATTTTATGCCATGATGTCAAGCTCAGCAATAAAACTGGGGGGAAAAAAAAAAAAGGAGGAAGGGGAGATGTTTGGAGTTAGGGCATTTGCCTTCCCGAGTAACTGTTACACATGATGAAGCCCTGCTTTCTTAGGAATAGCTGAACACCTGCCTGCTGACAGGAAATATAAATGAATTCCTTATTTTGCTTTCCTTGCACATGCAGCTGTTGCTGTACCTATTAAACTGTCTGTATCTCAACCCATGAGTTTTTCCACGTTTACCTTCCTGGTTCTCTTTCCATCCCACTGGGGGCAGTCAGCAAAGAGCTGTGTGATGCTCTGCTGCCCATCAGGGTAAAACCACAACCCACATGGAAGCAAATGACGCATCTAACAGAGCAAGTCAACAGACCAACAGTAAGGAAGAAGTGTGTTGCCAATTGATGCTTAGTAAATTACAAGTATCATACACCCCCTTTCACTCAAAACTTGTGGTCCAAATATGTTTCCTGTCCTCAGAACCTAAAGTTCCGCCTAATGTCACCATGTTAAAGGAGCAATTTTGACTTTGTATATTGATTCTGCAGAGCCTAGGTAGTGTGATAAATTTTATAATTTAGCACATTTCCAAAGAAATAAAGAAATGCAGCTCTAGAAGAAACCTTTCTGAAAATGCATTATTTTTACATGTGCTTGTCTTAAAATAAGTCGTTTATTTAAGAAGTTAAAGTGACTGTCAGGCTTTAATCCACCCATCCTACAAACTCCACTTAGAGTAGGCAGAATAAAGCCGTTATCAAATGCACTCGAGAGTATTTTGACTACAGCCAAGATGCTGGACAGACAATAGCAAAAGAAAATTAAGCATATTTTAGACATTTAATATTAAACCCATTTCTCCGCAGTCCATCTCTAATAAGCAGATCTTGAAGTCTTGTGCTTTGAAACACGATAGAATGGCACAGTCTGTTTTGACTGCTGAGAGGGACAGGCAGCCAAACCATTGCCATTCAAACAAAGGCAGAAGAGGCAGACAAACAAAAAAACTGAAACGTTTCCTAGTTTATTTCACAGTTTAGGATTTAATGCTTGATTTTATAAACAATTTAACTACTTGTAGAAGCATTAAATCATATATTTAGAAGTGTTGAGAATTTAGTTTATAAGTACTAGGTATGCAATATAACCACTTGGCCTTTGTGTTTTCCACAAATCAGGTATTTTTTTCTCAGATGACCCGGATGTCATTTATAATTAACAGCCTATCCAATGACAACCTGTGTAAATACAATTAATTGAAAATTAAAAAGCAACAAAATCCCAGAACTTACCTGAAGTCTTCCATGAACTGGAAAATACATTGTCTTTGTATCCCACAAGGAAAATGGTAACTTCGTTTGCATTTGGGAGCTACGCATCCAATTGAAGCACCCTTTTTCTTACAGATATTACATGTCTAGGAATAATTTGTTTTAGAAATAATAGAAAATTAATATCTAAAGTCCAAGTAAAATTGCAGGAACTAAGCCATTAAAAAAATTATAAACTCTGTATGAAAGAATACCAGCCAATAGATTATAATGGTGACAAGACTACTATGTTTTAGCTCTGTTTCGAAGAATAAAAATATATACTTATTTCACAGACTTTTACTATGTATGATTTTATATGCATGTTGACTTGTGACATCTAAACCAAAATATAGGTGCTGGTAAAATAACTTGCAGTTTAGTTGCACCTATAAAATTATATAATGTCAGCTTGAGGCGCAGCTTGATGTCATGAGGTATTATACACATGTAATTTGCTCTTACTCACCTATCTGCAACATACCCAGGAAATATTAGCAAACTTCTGCAGATTTTGTTGTCCCTTGTGGCTTCAATGAACCCAATATACTTGTTACTTAAAGGTAAAATTCAGGTGTTTGAATGGGCTCAGCACACTGCCCACTGGAGAAAGACGACAAACCCCACAGGTAATACTAAGTGCACTTATAAGTATCCTTACCAGTTTTGCAGCTCTATTTACTTCTTTTTTAATATCCGCGATTAAGAATCCATCTACACCTTCATCTTCTTCCCCTCTCTGCCAAATGCCACTTGACATTAACTATGAAAACAAATTAAGAATTTTGAAACATTCATCTGCCTAAAGATTTAAAATTACCTACACTGCATTTGTCAAGAGAGTAGTCTAACAAAGCTTGTGGACAAACATTTTAACAACTAAAAAAATGATCCAAAACTTCTATATATTTTTGTCTGATATCACACAATAGGGAATGGTAACCAGTAACATGAAAATTAAGTATTTCATAACATCAAAGTCTTATGTAAAACTGTAGAGCCCAAGATGGTGTAGTTTACCTTCCTTTTGGAAGTATATGGAGTGTTAAGATAATTATCAAACAATTACTTTAAGCATATAAGGCTTCAGAGGAAGTAAAATTATATTAGTTTAGCTAATGTGAATGACAATTGCGCTGTGGAGATAATGAAGCACAGTAGGAAGTATCTGTACTGAAGTGCAACCTGAGAGGAAAAGTAATTCACTTCAGAGAAGAATTAAATAAAAACAGAATCAAGTAACTAGGCAAGTCAGAACAGCCTGAAGATAATATAGATTGAAGTTACTAAGTAGTAACATCACAAACTTAAAAGTACTGAATAGTTTCACAACATGACGCCTCCCATATTCTTTGCAATCTGATTTCAAGTCCTCATTTTATAATTTCATCATTTTTTAACTACAGTTTTATCAATATTTTAGTCAAATAAATGTAAAAACTTATGCCAAAACCAATTAAGAACATCTTTTTTCCGAATGTGAGACATTTGACAAAGAAAAACAAAATTGCACCACTTCTTTCTAGAAGAACTCTTTTCTAATATTCACTATATTTAAATAAAATCACAGGATTTCGTTTGTTTTTAAAAAGAAGCAGGGAAGCAGGAAGCTCACAGTAAAGTATTTTATAAATCATAAGGCTCAGTGTTGCAAGCATGCGCTGTCCTAGCTGTTCTGCTCCACCAGGAAAGGACATTTTCCTATCATTTCATATGGCCTTAAGTATGAGATAAAATTGTACCAAATTTGTACTAAATTTCCTTCCAGCTGCTTAAAATTTATTTCAGAAAAACAAGTTCTATCTTTATGTAACTTCAGAAAACCACTACTCTGCCTAGGCTTTGAAAGATTCAATATCCAACCTATGAAGTCATCTGCAACCAATACAATCTTTAAAGAACCCGTTGTGGAAAAAAAAAACCCACAAATAAACAAACCCCCTAAATTTTTGCCGATATTCTTGAGACTGTTTTTTAAACTTGAAGAAAATTCCAAACTGTATTTATTAATAAAAAAAAAAAGCTGGTTTTGTTTAAGTAGTCATATTCTTTTAAAGAGCTGCAAAAATTTAGGTAGTTTAAGCATACCTTCAAGAATATGAATCTTGGGAAGTGTCATGTCTAATAACAAAAGATACTCAACGTACTTTATATCCACAGCTTTGTTCAAATTAAAAGGTTTTACTAAATAGTGATACTGTAGCTGTATATGATCAGTAGGGTACATATTACTAAACAGAGAAGTAGGACTATTTCTTAAGTCCTTTCTATGTCCCATATAATGTCAGAGAATAACTCACAGCCAAACAAGAACTAATGAGAAACAAGAAAAAAAAAGACAACTTTTCTCTACCTTTTCTACAAGGGGTGGAATTTTCACTTCCCAAATTTTGAAACTACACTTCTCTTATAGAGGTGAATATGCAGGTGCAATCTGTTCCCTTTCTCTTAACATGTACCTTCCTTGCTTCAGTAGGTTGGGAGAATTAACTAAGTAATTCATTTAAATGGATCATGAACAGAATTTAGCTTTTAATAAAGGCTTGTTGGGATTTATTTTATCTGCTGCACCTGACAAGTACAAGCCTTCAAGGCTACAACTTAAAGCTGACAGTTTAAACTCTTAAATCAACTGTTTGGACAGGTTATTACTATTTAATACTTATTACATTTACATTTTTTTCCACTTAAAACAGACAAGCTCCAAGATCAATACCACATACTTACCAAACAGTAGTAATGAACAGTAAGATTGTATGCCACATAGGTCCTTTTTTCTCCATACTTTTCAGGGCAGTCATCTGTCCGTCCACAGAGAACACAGACTAAAATATATAGAATCACATTTATAACTGCAGTGAATGTACGAGAATTACTATGGATCAGCTGCAGAGTAGTAACTGTCATCGCTTTTAATCACATGCATCTTGAAACAGATTACTGGATAAAGGACAGTAAATACCCCTCTCCTCTAAGTGTTGAATTCCATAGTAAATACAAAACAGGGTACTATTTGTTCCTTCTTTAGTTCCTAAAAATAAAGTACTTCACTGGATCCACCTGCCTGTTGATCCAGGAGATGGCTACCACCCAAGCTAAATTCACAAGCCAATTGTGCTGAATATTCCCAAAACACCTAAAGATAATTATCAAATTGCCAAAAATGTCCAGATGCATCAAATATGTCATCTAACTGGTTTTAGTATCATCATATTAAAAACTACAAAGCAACTTAACTGTTTCTTTGCATACCTATGTGATACCATTCATATGCTTTTCACAAAGGCAATCCTGACTGTATCAAGTCATATGTTACCAGCGCTTTTAAAACATGCCAGTTTCAAAACATTAAAGGACTTGAGACAACACCGTAGTCAACTGAAACCTTAAGGATTTCCCCATTTCTGCAGTTCCTAGCCCACTAACATACATCCACAGACATTTAATATCTTCCCTTAAATTCTCAGTATATTTATAAGATGTATTTTCAATATTCTAACATCAACAATGGTCATAGTAGTGATGAGAACAGAGGTACTGCTTCAGCTTAAGAAAGTCTTGAATGATACATCTCAAACACAGCTGTGTTTGGTTTGGCAGCTGAATTCACAAGGTTACTTTCCTAAAACATCTGCAGAAAATACTATTTTAAGATATTCCAATTATAGCAAGTACAAGGAAATTTACAAGTTATTTCCTTTCAGTCCATGATACAAGCGGTACCAACACAATTCCATTACTGAAAATCCACCTGCTCTTTGAGCCCGAATAAAGCATGTTATAATTGGTACTGTATATGCAGATTAAAGATTTCTATAACTATTTAATAAAAACCTTACTTACATGGGCTTGGAACATCAAAATTACTGTTTTTACTCATCCTGAGTTCTTCTGACTGCCTATCATGAAAAAGAAATTAGGTGTTAAATAGATCTAGTGCTTTAACAATGACTTTTATCTACTGCTTTTACATTTTATTTTAAATTGGAAAAAAAAAAAGAAACTCGGTTAAGTAAAATTGGGAGCAAGAACAAAAGAATATTATAATTAACTGTTATTGTGAGAGATAGGGGTTCAGGAAGCAGGATGCAAATGTTCAGAAAAAAATATTCCTACGCCAATGAAACATGTAGCAACTTTTACCTATTTCCCTAAACTATCAAACAAGATATTTTATTTTTGGAAGAGAAAAGAAAAAAGTCCAATGCAACAGCTAGTTCTGTATAGACTTAATTGTACAGAAGTGTTTGCAATTATTTTAAACATCAAAAATAATGATCCAAGGACAACAAAGGAAGCGGCAGTGACTCCTGCTCAAATAAAGATTGTATTAACGTAAGGAACTTGAAAGAAAAAATTAACTGGGTAGGATAGTGACATAACTGTGAAGATAGCCTCTATTGTTTGGAGAAAATGCAGGATCCTGGCCCAGTCAAAGAAATCCCATCTAAGACCAAAGGAAAAAAAAAAAAAAAGAAAAAAACAGGGCAAAACTAGTGAGAAATCCAAAACAGGGCATGCATACAGGAGAATTTACACCATTTAAAACTATGCATTTTACATTCCCCCAAATTCCTTCTACTTTTTCAAACTTTTTTCAGGGAAATGAACCTGGAATTCAAATTTGCAAGTTAAAAGATATGCGAGAACGACCATTGAGGCTCCATGTTTTAAGTCCTACCGAGATTTCTCCCGGAACAAAGCCGTTCCCTATGAGTCTATTTGCAAGACAGGAACACATTATCACCCAGTGATAAAAACTGAAGTGTAAATGAGATGTATCCTCTTTGCCTAAATAAGCTAAAAAAAAAAATTAAAAAATCTTTAGAGTGGACATTTAGGTTTTGCTAAGTTCTATAACCCTTTGCTGCTCCGGAACACAACGTGAGTTTGTTAACTAGAGGATGGGAA
>JAHREE010000101.1:4034470-4196341 GCA_033628505.1 Tringa tobata
CCTTATATGGCTTCTTCAGGATTCTGAATTCCTTTCTGTAAAGAAAAATATTTTTGTTTTAGAGACTTCTAAAAATTCCAAAAGAAAATTGTATCATTTTTGTACGATAGGTAGCTTTAATGAAAATAGGTAGCTGGGAAAATGTTTTGGTATTCTACTGCCACTTAGTTCTTTGAAGGTCAAAGTCCTTCTGTATTTCTTCTATCTTTGAAACAGTTTAAGGTTTCCTGAGATGTTCATTTGAGCATACAAATATTTTACATAATGTGGGAGACAACCTTGCTTATGAAATTCCTAACCCATCTCAGCCAAGAATATAATCTATAAAAGTTAGCTAGAACATAAAACATTTTATTTGAGCATACAAATAAAATATACTTGTTTTAGAAGCGGACAGGTGGTCAGATAGCTTACTTGGTCAGTCAGCTTACTTGTCGAGTAATCATTGGACAGTCCATGTCAGTGCAGAGTGAAACAGGTTACCAAAAGACTGCCATGGGGCAGCAGTCAGTGGATGCAGAAATAGAAAATTCTCAAGCATCTTGAAATCAACCAAAAGTGTACATCAGGTGATAGCCTTTTTATTTGAAGAAGGTTTCTGTCTGTTCCCTCCTTAGCATGTTACTGCTGCTAAAAGCTCATGGGGAACCCTACTGGAGAGGTGATGACTCCTAGTTTTACTGTCTTAATAAAATAGGACTTGTTATTGGTTTGCTGATCTTTAACGAGGATGTCAAAAAGAGCCTCAGATTTTGGAAACAGTGAGAACACATCCCTGAATTGTTATTGAAGCTTTCCTTTCACCTAGTATCCAGTCAATCATATTTTCTTTCCCTTTGATACTGATGTTCTGAACATCATTCACAACTAAGATGGACAAGACCTTCACAATTTGTTTACAGACACAGGGACAGAGCTTCACACACCAAAAAGGAAGATGCCCTGACAAACTAAAGTTGGTTTTAATACATGTTTTTTAAAGACCTTTGGGTTTAACTGTGACAATTAAGATGCTAATTTTGGCTTCTCAGACAATGGTAGATCATCCTTCAGTGCACCCTGCAACCCCTTTGTTTTCATCAGACCCAGACAAGACAGAAGTACAGCTCCACTCCCATGTGAAACTGGTGGTGTACCCTGAGGGAGGACTTAATTGCCCTGTGCTGCACAAATGCCTTTGAATTACATATGAATGAAATTCTCAGCTCCAAGATCCAGAACACTGGTTGCAATTTTGTTGGTTCATAACACTAAGTCTCTTTTACATAAATTTAGATGCTAATATAGGAATTGCACCATGAAAGATTAGTTCTGGAGTTTGACAAAAGCCAAAGAAAAATGGTGATGGCCTCAGTGAACTGTCTGCTGACTGTATTTCACTTCAGTAAAAAAGTGAGAAGGTATCAGGGGGTTACAATATCTACATTTTGTTCACCTCAGTAAAAGATCTGGGGGGGAAGCGCCTGTGCAGTTCTCTCCTCAGGTTGGTGGAAAGGTGTAAGGGAAACACTGGATGAGCTATCACCAGCCAAGGAAACATTCACTGGTGACAAATGAGTATGAGACTTGATTTTGTATTTGTTACTGATTGCTTTCGGGTTTTTTTTGTATTTACAGAGAAAGGAAATTTGATCTTAAACCTCTTTATTATTTCTTCTCAAGCGTTGACATGAGGTTAAATTCTCAGCTCTGAAATGGTTAGACAACTGGAAATCTCGATTGTTTTAGTGATTATGATACATTCTGCACCTGAATTCAGCTGTGCTACCCTTATGTAAACATTCTGTGTTTAATTTACTGTCTTCCCAATCTCCTGAAGAAGACCTTCTCTGGACAACACAAATAGTTTGGTTGAGATGTTGTCTCATAAGTGTTATCTCATTGCAGAAATTTAGAGCTGAAATTCACAATCCATGATCATCCAGACTTCTCACATTCTGCAAATTGCCCAAGATCTGAAAATTGGCTAGACAAAAGATTAAAAATAGCAGGAGATTATTTAGTTCCTTGAACACATTCTCTTATTGGATCACTATCAAGGGAGTACAGCCTTTATTCTTTTCAATACGCAAAGAGTTACAAATAAAGAATTTTATTATAAAATTGATAGTTTTAAAACTAGAAGCAGGGAAAATTATTCCTGTTAAAAAGTCTGATCTTCTGTTTAGGCATTTTTCCTTTCTCTAAGGTATGAGTGTAATAGAAGAAGAAGGTTCTAGTATACAGCTGTAAGACCACAATATTAGAACTGTGCACTGAGGACCAGCCCTGGGTAGAATTTAAAATGTGAAAAGTGACAGTACCTGCCACTGGTCTTTTAAATACATCAATAGATCTGTGTTTCTTACAACTCTGTTTGCGGCATCACTTACCATGAAAAATATAGTACTGTATTTGTTTCAAGTTCTGCATTTACTGTGTTATCTACATCCTATTTATGAACAGTCAGAAGAGATGTGAACTGTTGCTCATATCAAACTATTCATACCAAATTATTAGTTAGATGCTGTAGAGGATGTAATATATACTAAATGACTGATCTGTGCGGTTGGGCTGCAGTTGGCTCATGTGTGAAGACCTGAAGTTATCCTATATCTCCATCACTTGAAAATTGGAAGAGAACTTTTCCTCTATTTTTCATTTTGATAATCATGTCTGAGAGATAAGTATCCTATGAAATTCCAGCATTTTTAACTGTCTAGCTAATTGAGTCACTCTCAGTTGGTTAGAGAATTTTTTAAAGATGCTCTATTCATCCACAGGTGTTGACAAGGACAGCATGTAGAATACTACTTTATCCTGAAGTAGTAATGTCTTGGGAGAATGAGTGCTAATAGCTAAGAATTCCTTCAATCCAGTGAATTTTCATGAGTACTCTTGTCAAGGGAAGAGAGGTTTGGGTGGAAGAGGGCTTGGCTGTACAAATTCTGTGAATTGACTGTAGCTGATTAAAACAAGCAGAGGGTAAGTGGCCTCCTTCCTAAGGTCCACCATATGGATGTATGTATATACATATGAATGTATTGTTGTAAAAATAGAAATAAAAAGTAACCTTTGATGTCCACACCCCCCAGAGCCCCAAATCTTCACATTGTTAAAATCACTTTCGTCTGTAATTCCTTTGATTCTGATCATGATGGACTTCATTTCATTTCATTGACCCTGAATAAACATGCAGCAGTCTGGTGCATACTGCTTTCCCAGCCTCTCAAACTTTGCAAGCACACTGACATTTTAGTTGTTATATAAACAAGAATATCCAACATGACTTCATCTGGACTAAATGCTTTTGGGAAATGGCAGTTATTGCCCCGGGAACTTGAGATTGTCTTTTTTTTTTCTTTTTTTTTTTTTCTTTTTTTTTTTTTTCTGTAGAATAGGGTAGATTACCAGGGAGTGGCAGTGTAAATTTCTTCATGCCATGCTGCCACTTGGTTTCAGTTGTACACTATGGGGTAAGCAGATCAGGTTCTAAAGTCTCACGAGTTTTATATCACCTCAGTGGTCTGCAAACATGCTTACTTGTAATGGCTGAGGTGGTGGCTGCAGTGATATGGCTCCCTCCTCTAAGTTATAAAATGAAAAAATACCATTCCATTTCATATGTCATCATGGAGTGCCTATCACCACCAGTTTGTCATTGATCTCAGCCAAGGACATCCAAGGAGAAAGACTCTGCCTCCCTCATCCTGGGAGAACCCTGAGCTGAGTGGCTGCGGAGGCTCAGGTTCTTTTCAACATTCTGGCACTGGCCAAAGTGGTCTCATTTCCCCCTGTCTCAGCTCCCCAAGCTGAGGTGCATACACTTGCCCAAACCTATGAAAAATGATGTTGACTTTCTCTGCAAGACATTTTGAGCACCATTCTTGGAAGAGGAATGGGCATTACTGCCAATTGATTTTCCTAAGATTAAAATTTAAACACTTCAGCATAGGTTTTGAAACTGATTTCCCCCAATACTATAAAAGTCTAAAAGTGTTTCCTATATTAATCAGGTGGCTTGCTGTTGTTACCTGTTGTTGCTTCTTGAAGAGTAACAAATTAGAATAAAATCTTGGAATAGAGTTCCCTACTGAAGCAGTTGCAAATGAAAATTACAGAAAATCACCACTAGATGGAGTCAATGATTTTCTAATTTATTCTTCATAGCTCTGGATATAATAGAGTTGCAAAATGATTATGATCACTGAGTTGTTAAGTGGAATATGTTAATTTAAGTAGCTCACCTGTATCTTGTTATAATTTCATTATCTGTTCTTTAAGTTTTACAATTCTATGATTTTTCACCTCATCTAAAAATATTTTTTACAATTTGATGCTGAACAACAATATTTTAATAGAATTCTTTATGAGACTTACAACTTGTTCTTGTGGGGGACTTCAGCTTACCAGATACCTGCAGGAAATACAATACAGCAGAGGAAACAGTCCAGGATGTTCCTGGAGTGTGCTGGGGATAACCTCCTGACACAGCTGGTGAGGGAAACAATTAGGGAAGGTGCTCCACTGGACCTCTTGTTTGTGAACAGAGAAGGACTTATGGGTGATGTCATGGTCGGAGGTTGCCTTGGGCATAGCAATCAGAAAATGACAGAGATTTCAATTCTTGGAGAAGTAAGGAGGGGGGTCAGCAGAACTGCTACCTTGGATTTCTGGAGGGCAGACTTTGGCCTATTTAGGGGCCTAGTTGACAGAGTCCCTTGGAAGGTAGTTCGGAAGGGCAAAGGAGTCCAGGATGGTTGGACATTCTTAAAGAAGGAACTCTTAGGGGTGCAGGAGCAGGCTGTATGCATGTGCCGAAAGATGGGCCAGTGGGGAAGAAGACTTGCGTGACTGAATGGAAGGCTTTGGCTAGAACTCAAGGAAAAAAAAAATAAAATAGAGTTTATGACCTTTGGAAGAAGGGGCAGGTCACTCAGGAGGACTACAAGGAGTTTGTGAGGTTATGTAGGGAGAAAATTAGAAGGGAAGAAGCCCAGCTAGAACTTAATCTGGCTACTGCTGTAAAAGACAATAAAAAATATTTCTATAAATACATTAGCAACAAAAGGAGGACTAAGGAGAATCTCCATCCTTTATTGGATGTGCGGGGAAACAGAGTGACAAAGGATAAGGAAAAGGCTGAGATACTTAATGCCTTCTTTGCATCAGTTTTTAATAGTAAGACCAGTTGTTGTCCAGGTACTCAGCTCCCTGAGCTAGAAGACAGGGATGGGGAGCTTTCCATCATTTATCAGGAGTCCTGGCTAACTGGGGAGGTCCCAGTTGACTGGAAATTAGCAAATGTGACGCCTGTCTACAAGAAGGGCTGGACGGAGGATCCAGGGATCCACAGACCTGTCACTCTGACCTCAGTGCCAGGGAAGGTTATGGAGCAGACCATTCTGAGTGCCATCACGTGGCACATACAGGACAGCCAGGTGTTCAGGCCTACTCAGCATGGGTTCATGAAAGGTTGACTAATCTGATCTCCTTCTATGACAAGGTGACCCGCTTAGTGGATGAGGGAAAAGCTGTGGATATTGTCTGCATAGAGTTTACTAAAGCTTTGAACACCATTTCCCACAGTATTCTCCTGGAGAAACTGGCTGCTCATAGCTTGGATGGCCATACGCTTCGCTGGTAAAAAACTGGCTGGAGGGCTGAGCCCAAAGAGTTGTGGTGGTGAATGGAGTTGAATCCAGTTGGCGGCCAGTCACAAGTGGTGTTCCCCAGGGCTCTGTATTGGGGCCAGTTCTGTTTTATCAATGATCTGGACAGGGGTGTCAAATGCACCCTCAGAAAGTTTGCAGATGACACCAAGTTGGGCGGGAGTGTTGAACTGCTTGGGCTTAGGACGGCTCTACAGAGGGATCAGGACAGCTGGACCAGTGGGCCAAGCCAATGGTATGAGGTTCAACAAAACCAAGTGCTGGGTGCTGCACTTGGGTCACAACAACCCTATGCAGCATCAAAGGCTTGGGGAAGAGTGGCTGGAGAGCTGCCTGGCAGAAAAGGACCAGGGAGCGTTGGTCAACAGTTGGCTGAATATGAGCCAGCAGTGTGCCTAGGTGGCCAAGAAGACCAACAGCATTTGGTCTGTATCAGGAACAGTGTGGGCAGCAGGGCTAGGGACGTGATTGTTCCCCTGTACTAAGCACTTGGTGAGGCCCCACCTCGAGTGCAGTGTCCAGCTTTTGGCCCTTCACTACAAGAAAGACATTGAGGTTCTGGACTGTGTCCAGAAAAGGGCAGTGAAGCTGGTGAGGGGTCTGAAGCACAAGTCTGATGAGGAGCAGCTGAGAGAACTGGGGTTGTTTAGCCTGGAGAAAAGTATGCTGAGGGGAGACCTTATCACTCTCCACAACTGCCTGAAAGGAGGTTGTAGTGAGGTGGGTGTTGGTCTCTTCTCCCAAGTAGCAGGCGGTAGGACAAGAGGAAATGGCCTCAAGTTGCACCAGGGGACGTTTAGGATGGATATGAAGAAAAATTTCATCACCTAAAGGGTTATCAAACATTGGAAGAGGCTGCCCAGAGAAGTGGTTAAGTCGCTACCACTGGAGGTATTTAAAAGACGGGTGGACATAGTGCTGAGGGACGTGGTTTAGTGGTGAACTTGGCAGTGTTAGGTTAACAGTTGGACTCAATGATCTTAGTGGTCTTTTCAAACCCAAATAATTATATGATTCTATGATTCTATCCTGTGTCAATGCTCACATTCCCTATTCAGGTCTCTAAATTGTTCTTATGATTCTCTTCAATCCTGTCATTTCAAAGGGTAAGTTCAATACTAGCGGTTTCATCATTTTTATCAATTATAAATTGATAAATGGGGTGAATTGCCATACTTATAAATTTTAGTTCATGTTTAAATAAAAGTACTGTTATACACTGTTCTGAAAAGCAACTTGGAAATCATCAACAATCCTGAAATCCCAATTATTAGAAGTAAGCTGTCCTAAATTTACCAGCACAAAGATTATTCTGTCAGGCTCTGCAAAATCCACCTTAGACCAGGATTATTTTCATTTCAAATGTCATCCAAGTGAAATTGTAATAATTTTTTTCATGATGCATTACTTAGAATAGTCTAGCTTCCTTATCTGAAGATAGGTAGCCAGGCAAAAATTTCATTCATTTTTATTCCACAAAATAGAACTTGTTTGCACCAAAGAGTTGTCCAGATATGCCAGCTTTTTTCCCGTGGGCCATTACTAACATGTCAGTTGTGAAATTGCACAGAATATACAGTCATTCTCAACTTCTTCATTTTCTGAGATTTTTGCCCTGCAGGCAGACCTGTTGTGGTTGTCTTTTGTACAAAACAAAAAAGGGAGAAAAGATTTCCCTTGAACAACATTGCTCTTCTTGGACTACAAGTACCAGGCAGATTTTTTGTAATTTGTTGAAGAAAACCACTTCATTTCTGGCAAAACAAGCATGTGGCAGTACTTAAAAGGAACTCTTTCACTATTTAGTGAATATAATCACTAGTTCAGAACTCTTTTACCAGTGCTGGTTCTCTTCTAACACAGCTCTTACCTTATTTTGTTTCTTCTGTTAATAATAAGAAAAAAAAAGTAATAAAAATCTCATTTTACACTTAATTTTTTTTTTACTAGGCAAATTAGTTAATGCTTTCAGGATATTACTTTTACCCAGCTTCTTGTAATATTCATTTATACTAATAAAGGAATTATTAATGATACTGAAAATAAAAGGTAACAATTTTGGATATGTATACTACATAATAAAAAACCCACACAAACAGAAAGACATATATTATTGAAATACCATAGAAAAAGCAGTGAGAAAAATATAACTTTAAAATCTAATGTTCGCTGTAACTATACAAAATTATAACTGCTTAAAAAAAGCAGATGACTTGCTTCTTATTTTTAATTATCGTCATCAAGAAGTGGTACCAAAAAGAAATTAAGAGATTTCTGTCAATTTCTTACTTGCTTGCTTTTCATCATCTTGTGTTTAGTGAAAAACATTAACAAAACTGATGAGGAAGAAAAGAAAAACAGACTTTTTTGGGCCAAAAGGCTGTGCTTTGTTGTCTATCTAAAATCTGAGCCCTATTATTCCTATATAATATTACTGTAGAACTCAATCATATTCAAGCCTATCTATACATAGCTTTTTCTGTTCAGGTTGCTGAAAGCCAGACCGAGAATTTATCGAAATTCTGCTAATTATTTTTGGTCACGTATTGTCCAAAGCGCAATTATTTTGTGGACTAAATTCATGTTCTTTTAATCAACTACTGCTGCAGAGCCATAGGTTTAAAAATACACAGTACAATTACTTTAATACATAATGATGTAGCTAAGACTTTAATAGTTTGTGGTGTCTTTTCACATCTAAACAAGTAAATGGGTTTATGCAACAACTGTGTTGAATAAAGGTCACACTAACAAATGGAATGGAACACATTAGAATAAGCAATTTATATAAGCTTAATTTTGTAAAGTTTACAAAGATTATTTTTAAACCATATGTAGGCTCAGAGTCAGCTATATTGTGCATCTGATGATATAGTCATCTCTTGGAATAGTTTATTTCACTATCCAATTAATTTCAGAATTATACTGTATGGATTTGACGTGTTTGCTTTATGCATTCATAGCTGTTATCAGGAACTTTAATGGCTTACTAACCCCCACCTATGAATAAAGCTTTTTCCTTTGTAAAACTGGAAGGATGTGGCAGAATAGAAGCAAGAAGGGTTTTTACACCTCCTCTTGTCAGTCTGAATGATTCACTAGTCATGGTAGGCTGTATGCTCTGTATCAATACAATTAAATAATCAGTACCTGTAAGTTAAATCACTTCTCACACCCACTAGTAAAAATATGACAATAAAGCTATTCCCATTATAGTTTTCTTTTTTCATTGAAAGTAATTACATATAGTTTAGAGACTACAGCTATAAGACATAAAAAGATACCTAAAACTTTTTATCTGTAGGTAATAAACTAAACAGAAGAAAAGATACATTTCTGTAGAAGTAAGGTATGTAATTTTTACAGGGACAAGACACTGAAAGATGGCAAAGTATCTTTTCTTTATTTAATTGTAGGCCCTGTAAATGTCATTAGGAAACTAGACAAATAGTATTTTTGACTTGAGAATTAACTGCATGATGCAGTAATTATAAAATGAACATATAAACTTTTTTTTTAAAAAAGTGAAGCATTGGTTTAACACTTAAACTCATTCAGTAGGAAGAAGGTGCTTTTTCTTACTATGAGTTACATGGCTAATAACCTGCATTGGGTCTTGACAGCTCACAGGCTCTGCTATTTCCATGTAAAACTTATGGTCCCTATATTAGATTTTCATTAGAAACACAAATGGCAATGAAAGTTTTTTGCTACCTGCTCACAGGGTTCTTTATCTAAAATAAAGTTGTTACCAATGTGGTAGCTATAGCGTAAAAAATAGCATTATGATTCATAAGAATTAGTATCTCTGAACTTGTGACTTTCTTAATCTACTCTGAACTATATTTAGGTACCATGAAAAGTCCAACTTGCTGCCTTTTAAATTTGATTTAACAGTGCCTTAAAGAAATGGTGAGAAAACAATTAAGGTTAATCTTGACACATTTATGTCCTACAATGATTTGTGCTCTAGGGGTGGACAGGCCAACCTGAGGCTCTCTGCATCTTAGAAATACGGATAAAAGGTAGCTCCTACCTTTTGTTGTGTTTGAGTAATGAGTACCTAAATAATGTAGCTGAGCTCTTTCTGGTACCATCAGCACCAGCTTACAAAACAAAGAATTTCAGGGAAGCTCTAGGTATGAAATTTAGATGTTCAGTCTAGACAGATAGTACGATCAAGATTAGTATTTTGAGGCTGCACGTAGCATTCATCATGCATGAAAGGAAATTATATATATTATACATTGCCTTTTGTTAATTTAGGTCATCATTTTAATGGAAGGAGGATAATGAAAACATAGAGGTGATGCAACTGGCCATCAGTGAAGAAAGGCTAGAAGAGGAACCATCTCAAGGCATTTTTTTTGCAGGAAGGTTTCATTTTGCCTTGTAAACTCTTCTATATACCTCTGTCACCTTTTTACTATAAGGAAAGATTTTAAGTCTTCTTTAAGGAAAGAATTCAATTTTGCCATTTTAGAGTTTCTGTCCTTTTGCCAGATTTAGAAGGAGCATAAATGTCTAATTAAAAGGGAGATGAGTTTCTGTCTCAATAAGAATTAATATCGAAGTTTCTCAAGCAGGGAAAGCATTATATGAAGAATTTACAGGGCAGAAGAAGAAATTTTGAGGAATACATCTTGAAAGACTCATTTTGTTGGCTTGCAGTGAAATGGGCTGCAGACTTCATGTATTGAAGTTTGAAAATGAACTTAATTTGGCATTTATCCATGAAACTTAAGCAAGTTACCTTTATTTTATAGTATAATGCAATGCCACTTTAGAATGCACAGTATGTCTTCACTATTGAGAGTGTCAGGAAGCGGGGTGGCCACACTGGAGGCTTTTGGGACAGACAGCGTTATTAGTATTGATGTATCATGGGAGATGCACTTGGACTACAGGAAGCTCTTTTTTTTTTTTTTGGCTGGACCTCTAAGGTGACAGCAAATGTTAGAGCTGATAGCAGAACTGGCACTTTAATTACAGAGTTCACAGCTAATCTTACATGAATAGGCAGAGTTAACATGTCTGATAGATTACTGCTGAGGGTGCCTGCAGACTAGCCAGAGAGCGCAGCATTGGTTACTCCAAGACTGCAAAATGTGCCCCCTGCCTTGCCCCCTCACATTTTCTGAAACACAATTCTGTTACTTGTCTTTTAGCAAAGTATATGAGCCAACTAGCCAGCATCCATAATGCCTTTGGAGACTCTTCTAGGGGCCAAGCCATTCACACGCACGCAGAAGGCCTTCAACGTACCCTCAAGCCCTTCCTAGGCCCTTCAGGTCTTGTGACGTACCACGCGAATACAGGTGTGCTCAAGTGGCCTTTGCTCCTCTGTAAACCCACGCATAGTGCTGCTTTGTAGTAGAGGTCAGTGCAGGGATGGTAGAAAGGAACAGACAAGAAGGACAATGCTGAGAATTTCTGTTCACATCTACCAAAAAAGATACCTTGGTGGTATTTCAGAGTTCTCTCTACTGAATTTCTCACCTTTGCTCCAGGCTGGCAGTGAGATTCACAGGAGCTTTATGTCAGCTGCTGTGCACTGACCGTACTAATTGGGATAAGAGGTCTTGTGATGAGCAGACACATGAGCAAGTGAGGGATGGCTTGGGATGCCACAGAGAAGGCTATTCCCACAGCTGAAACCTGCTTCTGACTTTTGATTCTCTTTTTGTGGGTGTTTTTCCCAAAATTGATGCCGACGGCTGAGCTACCCTTTGACACGTCCTGGGAGAAGGCAGGAAAAAGATGGGCTTGGTTCACCAGCTACCACCTTGCAGAGCAGTGTAACAGGTACAAATAGCACTTGAAACGTGCAATTAACCCTGACTAATAAAGCCTATTGTGATTGAGTAGGGCTGTTAGATATGAGAAATTGTTAAAACAGGTTATTTAGAAACGCCGGCAAGATTTGCTGGAGCAGAGGCTCCAGAGGGCTGTGGGCAAGGGGCATGCTGCCTTTTGAAGCCACACGTTGGAAGAGGATGTGAGCTGCAGCTACAGCGATCCATTCAGACTGTGCACGTGGAAGTTTGGCAGGTCCACTTCCAGCTCTGGGCATGCATTTTTCTTTCATTTGTGACAATATTGCATTCTGCACTGATGCAGTGCATCGCCCCCAGCAGGTCTGTTACAGCTGTGGCAGCAGGGGTAGACCGGGAGACCACTCCTAAAAACACAAAGCAGGCAAGATAATGGCCTGTAATTAGTGAATTTTGTGAATGCAATATTACAAGCTAGGCAAATGACAGTGGGTATCTGTTTCCTTTGCACGGGCAGATCTCTGTAACGTCCCGTTTCCTGGAGCGGCTTAAACTGAACTTTGCTCTTGGGACAGTTTTTTAAACATTTGTCTTGATTTTTCCAGTATTAGGTGTGAGACACATTTACATCAGTACGTGACTCATATCAATAATTAGATCCTTACTCACACAACTTCGTGAGTGCTCTGCTTATAATATTTAAGTCAACTATTTCATTTCTGGGACAGAAAAAGTACTGTGAATAATTCTGCTATGCAATTTGTGATTCTATTGTGTAGGTCTTTGAAGTAATTCTTCCGATTTATTTATATATCAGGTATTTCTTTTGATGCTTGCCAAAACTCAAGGTATGTCCTTGTATGTTTGAGCTATAATTTGTATGTATCTCTTTACCTTTTGTTTATTCAACAGTTAATATAAGCAGAAGGATACAAATTAAGTTTTTAGCTGGAGTGCTGACTGATTAGTTTTCCAAGAGAAAGACATCACTGCTATTATATATGGTTTTAAGATGCACAGCACTGGTGATATTTATGAACACATGGTAGGTGTGCATAAATGAATATGTTTGTGTGCATGTAAAGTGGCATTTTATTGAAGAATCTGAGGCGGGTTGTCATGGAGATTAAAAACTTTGAAATGTTATTCATTGGTATTAGTTGCGTTTGCTGGGCATAAGGATATTGGTTCTGCTAATTTGGAACTTTCATTGTAAAAACACTTTTACCTGTAGTGCAAAGGCTATTCTAGAAGGCTAAGTAAATAAAGACCTGATGAGCACATTCAACTTAAGGAAAATAAACAGTGATCTATTTTTGAGCAACATTACAGCTTTAGTTTCTAATTTGTTAAGATGCTTGTCTTTTAATTATGTAGTGTTTCAGGCTATTTATATGGTGGCAGAAAATTGTCAACTCCCCCGAACCTTCCTACCCTCTACCAAGAAAAGAATAAAGTTCTGGTCACTGGTAAATGAAACTATTTTCTTTAGATGGAAATGATACAGAAATGAAAAGCATTGCATATGTTTTGCTAGCATTTGCTTTTACAGTATTATATACATTTTCAGCTTTCTCTGAATAAAAAGCTAGGAATTTTCTGTGCTTCCTCCTTAAGTAGTTAGAATAAAACCTTACAGACAAGTTTACCTTTGAAGAGCATTGTTTTTTGCATGAGATCATTGATGTGTTGCAGTAAGTATGGTTGTTTTTTTAACTAATAAATCAATGAAAATGCTGCAACAAACGCTGCATACGTACACAACATCACACACACTCTGACTGAGTAATACAGTTTTCATAACAGACTTGAAGTGATGACTATTAACTAGAATTATATATATTTATATTTAAACTGACACTACAGAATTCTTTTGAGTCTTGACAGATATGTGGAATATTTAAATGGAGTAATTGTAGTTACCAGACCTCCTGGGATTAACCTGCTGGAAAGAAAGTGACATTTTGCAAAGAGAAAAATGAATTTATAATGTGGAAAAAAGCTAAAAATGAGGTTATGGTGTGCCTGTTTATAACCATTCAGGAGGAAAATATGTTTACATGGAGTCACTAATATGCTGTAGCGATATACTTCACTTACATCTAATTATAGAGGGGCTTTGAAAATAATTTATTGGATTCTATGTTTCCTGAAACAGAATAAGCCATATTGAAAGCAAAGTTATCAGTTATTTTATTTTTGGTGCATTCGTGTTTAGGATTTGATTATGTGCTATTTGTATTTTTGTCAGGAATAACTTTACTAAATTCAACATGCTCTATGTCAATACAAAAAAAAAAATACATCCAAAAGAGAACCAACAAATACAACCTAAAGAGAACCAACCTCTCCCAAATTACTTTTGGATAAATCACACCCTTTCACTTACAGGAGGGACTTATTCTCTCAGGCATACTCAGATTTTCAATTAGAGTCGTTTCTTTAATGACAAACACTGCCTGCTGAGCTCTCCTGAACTGGAGTTGAATAGAATCACAGAATCACCACATAATTTAAGTTGGAAGAGACCTTTTGAGGTCATCTGGCCCCACTCAAAGCAAAACCAACTTAAATAGGTCAGTCTGTACCTGATTGAGTGTTGAGCGCTGGTGATGCCACAGCTTCTCTGGAAAACCTGTTCCGCTGTTCGAATATGGTGAAAATATGTATCTTGATGACTATTTGGAATTTCCCATGTTGCAATTTGTGTCCGCCATCTCTCATCCTATGATGTTTGGCTCTGTTCTTCCACACCCTTCTAGTAGGTAGTTGAAGACAGCGGTAAGATCTCCCCTTTGCTTATTCTTCTTAAGACTGAATGTACACACTTCTTTCAGCCCCTTCAGGATTAAGTGGAAAGACATTGTTTCAGAAGAAGGAAGTGACTAAGTAGGAGACAGATCAACCATTCCTTTAGGGACTTGCGAAGACCTTCATGTCAAGCCTATGTCTAATGCAACAGATAATGCCATCCATGAGCTAGCAAGGAAAACTAAGCCATAACAATCTATGAAATTACAATTTAAGAGAAACATAACATTCATGGGTATTGAAGTGACCTTAATTCCTGATCTACCTATGAACTATGATACTATCTACAGCATAAATAAAAGTGAGGCATGGTGTACGACAACTATATCTTCCTACATCACGGGATTTTCATTTCATCACAACTTTTACATTATACACAATAAATATAATGCATTTTTTATTAATTTAACACATTTATCTTATTTTCTCACCATCCTTCAATCAATCAGGACACCATAAGTAATTTTCTTCTCATAAATCCTTCAGGCTAATAAATCGATAATACATGACTAAGATGAGGTGAAACTCGCACATGACTCTTTCTGCTACATGCCATTTAGCAGCTAAAACTTCAGGTTACTACCATTTCTTTTCCTGTAACTATGGTTATTAGTTAACTTCAGCCACTATTACTAGGAAAATAAATGCTGTCACTAGCCTCTTTTAGCAGCAAAAATTTATCCCGTTTTTCACACAGCACAGTCTTTCAGCCTTTACTGAAAGCTACACTTGCCCAGAGATAGTACCTGTCGCTACACTCTTTGGTCCCTTTCTCCCCTTGCCCAGGCAGCAAAAGAGGATTTAAAAAAAAAATATCCACACTATAAATTGCTGCAATGAACCATGCAACTTGTTAATTAAATGTAAACATTTGCAAAATATTTGGCCAAGTATTTCTTGAAGGCAATCACATGCAACTCCAATTACAGAGTGATTACCCCTTCCCTGAAAAGTAACCATGGTAAAAGGCAAGAAAATAAAGGAAAAAAAACCCAAACATGCAAAGTCCCCTTTAAAATATTTTATTCTGTTCTTACACTATCTTCTATCTTCATCAGGGTAGTGTCAGCACCTTGTAGCCGTGCATTAAGCTAAGTGTATAATGAGTGGTTCATTCTCTTTCTTAGCTTCTCCTCAGGGGGAGAATTAAATGTGCACTCATACATCCTGTTTTGGTGGAGTTTTATTTTTTAATTTTTTAGAAGATTTATGCAGAAGGTGCCTTAACTGCAGAAAGTTGTCAGAATGAAGGACTCAGGGGACAGAGAATTACAGAGAAGAACATTATTACGTATCCTAGTAACTATTTTTTTAATCCTGTCTCAGCCTATACAACCGCAAAGGGGCAGAAGGAGGAATAAAGGCCTATATCCCTTATTTCCTGAATCTGCACATGATTCTACAAGACAAGCATTGGAATGCCTAACTGTTGGGAGCTCAGCTGGACAGTGGGATCTACCCAGGTGTGTGGAGAAAGGCAGGTAGCATCATCCCGCTTGCAAGCTGTCCTAGGGGATTTCTTCTCAGGAGCTACACACAGTAGCGCCAAGGTATTTTGGAAAAGGGTCTGCAACACAGGTCTTTGCTATTCAAGGAGAATGTCCTACCTCCAAGCAAGAGGTGACAGGTGTGTTTCTGAATTCCTCTTGTTTGAGGCTGCTTTGCACAGATATTAATTCTTCATTTGAGATGAGAAGGTGGGCAAGGATGGGACTCAAAGGGTTGAAGGCTGCATATAGTTCTGCAAAATGTCTGACTGCCAGTCACCTATATATTAATGAAGTTTTAATAAGATTTCTGTCTTTTTCTGTATTCTTTTCCTGTATATTTGTCTTTTTAATTGTCACTGTGAAGGAAAGGTAACATTGTAGCAAAACTAAGTCAAATCTTTAGATAAAACTTAATAGATGTCTCCTTTTCCCCACTTTATTCTTTCATGTTTTGCTAAATATTAGCAGAATAAAAAGACAAGTAAAAGAGGGAAATATTTGCCTAATATGAAAAAGAGAGTTACAAAATGAGCATTCAACTTGAAGAGAATGTCAGGGAACAACAGTACCTTATACTGCACTCTGAAAAATTTTAAAAAGTACAAAGGTTCGTAACATATTGTAAAGAAATTTCTTTAGAAATTGCTCTGTTATCTTGGAGGTAACAGACACACCATATGCTGTGTCTGGCAGTTGCTATGGCAACTACTTTTAAAATTTAAGCATGGGGAAACTATTGCCTAAAATCTCCATGACTTGGGGCCAAATCTTGCGTGATGCTGAGCACCAAGGGAGAATAAAAAAAGACATAAAGGAAATCTTAAAATATCTTTCCGGTTAGCTTTTGAAATTTTTTTCTTGAAATACTTCTTATTTGTTTTGGGAGATTGCAAGCCCTGGACTCCTGAGAACATTGAAAACGGGATGAATGGGATGATTGCAGTATCTTAAATTTAATACCGTGCAAACTATTTGCAATGAAAAATAGGAAAAAACCTATTTGTTCATAGGGGCGTTTTGCATAAAAATTGTGATATTTTTCTGAATGTCATCTTTTTGGCACTGTTTTATGTGCTTGGGAGTTCTTGTGTAGAAGTCAAATAGTAAAATTCTGGAATGAAATAGATGGAAAGGTGATAGATCTTAAAATCTGCCAGTACTTATTAAGAGCATATTCAGATTTGTTTCTGTGGAAAAGTAGTTTCAAGCTTTGAATAATGTTTTCACTATCCCACCAGCAGCCTCCATAGGGCACTTCTGAGGCAAAAGAGGCATAAAATATCCAATAAGGATGCTTTTAAAGAAAAATTAGTGTAAATAAAACTAAGATTTTGTTTATCTTTGCTATCGTGGTTTTGGCTGGATTGACCAAAAGGTCTACTAGGCCATGTTACAACAAATGCTGTTATAAACAAGTTCAGCACCTCAGTAACTGGGTTTCTGTGATCAAGCTGCATCATATATTCTACCTTGCCAACTCCTAGAGGAGTCTGCAAAGGAGGGACACAATTCAGCCAGACAAATTGTACACAATTTACAGTTGTGGTGTACTGGAGCTCTTAACAGAAATACCCATACAAATTGCACAACGTGGCCTGGAGTCATTCAGCAATGGTCTGATCCAAAGTCACTGAAATCAGTGGGATTCTTTCTCTTGACATCCCCAGGCCTTGTTCGAGGCATTGTGCATGCTGCTAACCTTATATTGATAAATACCAGATTAATCATTACCAAAAATGTCTCATGTTTTAAGCACATATCATGTAACACTGGCTTTTAAAAATAATTTAAAAAATATTGTATTAAAATTTCTTAGATTATATGAGATCCTTGAAATACAGTTTAATTAGTCTCAAAAGTATTTATCTCATGCTGTTAGGTCATACAGGGGTAAGACCTTTCTGTAAGTTCCCCCTCCAAAATAATGTATCCTGAGAGCCATTCTGGCTCTCATAAGCTGCCATAAAATTGCCACTGCTATTATTCACCAGAGAAAGAGTTTCAACTTCAAACCACGTGTAGCCACTAGTCCACTCAGGGCTCTTAGAATTAATTAAGTTATTTATACTTTAAAGAAAAATATATGTTTTAAATGCACCCTGTTCAACTACATGGATCATTATTCTGTCTTCCTCATTTTGGCTGTTCCTCATTAATGAAGGCAACTTAATTTAACTTCCTGAAAAAATTCTTTGATGGACAGCAGCAATAGAAAAGGTTAAACTGTCTTGCAAGTAATGTGACATTAACTAGATTATAAAAATGGCAAATACATTCCTTATCTGAGAAATTATTAATATGTAGGGATCTGAAATGAGTAGCAAAGGTCGGAAAGAAGTGAGGAAAAGGCTTTCTTTTTCGATTACCAAGCCTGTTCAAGTTTTGGGCAGGGAATTGTAAAAGGATCAGGACTGTACTGAAGGAGATTGGATTTAGTCTGACAGAACCAGCTGTTAAAATCACAGCTGGTTTCTGGACCTATTATTAAAAAGGGTTTTCACATGTTTTGTTCTCTGCTGCTATTTCCTCTCTGGGGAAATGGTGACCAGCTCCTTCTCCACTCTTCCCTGTCCACCCACATTTGGACATGAAAGTCACTGCCACGTCTGTGAGAAAGACAGTCCTTGCTGGCTGCTTGTTCCTGTCCCTGTCCTCTGGCTCTATCCCTGAACTGTCTGGCCTCCTGGAAATGTCTAATATTTGCTTGCCAGCCCATTTCTGAAGGGTTTATGCATGATTTTGCAACAAATCTGAGAATTCTGGGTGCCATGTTAAGGTATTTGCTCACAAAAGCCGACCTGCTGCTGAATATACATTAAGGCACTGATGTTCACAGTATAGCTGATAGCTGGTGGAAATGAAATAATCTGTATTGACACATTTGGAAGTTTCACATCTTTTTCCACTTAACATGCTAATGTGATAATTGCTAGACTGATGATTTTTCCAGTGACACGTCTCCTTTTGTCAATATTTAGACCTGTGTATAAAAGCTTATCTATCACACCTGGCTAATTTTCACTTAATTTAAAAATAAATGGAACATGTTTAGTTTGCAGGGTTAGCAGAACAAAAAGAGGTTTTTATAAACATTTTTCTTGAAACATTCTTTGAAGGATAGGAAAAGATAATGACAAAAAGATACAAAATCTGGCTCAAATGAAGCTAGATTCCATGAAACAGATTATTTTAATCCTTAAATGAAATTAATGGAACATTGAAGTTGAGACTTCATTTCACTTACCATTTAATGCAAATAAAACCAAAACATAATGCCAAGTGAAAATAGGACCAAATACCCAATAAAATCAGTTAGTACCACACTCTGGGAGACAGAAAAATTTTTAGCTGAAGTGATTCTGTGTCTCACTGGACACCTGAATCACCAGGCTTGATTATCCAAACAATCAATCCAGCTAGGCTTCTCTCATAGCACTCGTTTGCTGTGCATGCAGTGACTTTCACTATTAGTGATTAGGTAGGAATTCATTCGACAGTGAAGGAACATAGGCGGTAGTATTCTGAGTGTCCTGAAGGAATGAGAAAACTGTATTAGCCTTATTTTTCTTTAGCTTCAGTATTTTTTGCAGGATGGATCCTCAGGAATGAGTGTGACCAGACTGATCTGCAAGAACAGCTGTCATGACCATGGAGTGAACCAGTGGACTGTTGCTTTGAAAGGTTGAAGTCATTTTTTTGCATTAAAGACAACATTTCTTCTACACACAATTGTTGTTCTTGCTGTAGTTCTCTTTTTATACCAGTGTCTTGTAACTGTTTTCTACCTATTGGGGTGGACACTTTATTCTCATATCTTTAATAGCAGTACTCCTGTCAAGAGGAATTGTTTTCACCTACTTCAAGCTCTTATTCTATAACACTTCATAAATAGCTTTGCTTTATTGTGGTAAACACTGATATTCCAGCCACATGACGGAGAATTCAGTCACAGTCAGCTTTTACTTAGTCTCAATGGGTATGAGATCTTACATGTAATACAGGCATTTCACAGGGTTTTCGGTATTATACCTATGATTTTGCTTTCAAGTATATTTATTTATTTATTTCACCTTTTTCTTCGGATAATGAGAGCCCACTTCTGGGTTCTACTTTTGGAAATGTTTGTCTCACAATCTGAAGGATGGCTAGTATTCTAGAAATACGCCACTGGGCATTTGCACCATGCACCTACACATGAGAGGCAGAATTAATACTTTTTTCCACCAGGTCACTATCATTCCTAATCCTTCTGTAATGTCAAGTTGTTTCCAGTATCAGGAATATGTCATCTGAAAAAAAATTTGGTCTCATACATTTTTATGATATCCAAGAATCTTTTTTCTGCATGACCACGGTCATCATGACAGTTTTGTCTTCTAGTTACATGCTTATTAATACTCTTCTGCTTTTCTTTACATTGTGTGGTGCAACTTGTGCTGAAAGTTGCTTTCACTGCGTGTCTGACACAGTGCTGCTTTGCTGAAAACCTCTGAAATTGTTTCCATGTGTCTTAGGAATAAATCTGGTCTTTGCCATTCATGTTCTGTTTTAATGCCCATTTATTAATTTTTATTTAACAGACATTATTTCACATCTTATCTCTCAGTAGGTGGTTTTAATTTATCCTTCAAATAGTTGCAGTTGCTTATGAAATTTCTCAAATAGCTTGTCTTTGATCAGATATGAGGGATTCTGTATACAGCTTTTGCTAGTTTTTCAGCTCCATATGCTTCCCGATTATTGTGCAGGCCTTTAAAATCAGAAATGTGGGTAAGTGGAAAGAAAATGTGCTTTTGCAATCAATAGTCTTGTTAGAAATATTCTGAATTATTCTGTCCTGCAAGCCTTGCAAAGGACTTTGCAAGTCTGTCTCATTCTGCTGAAAGATTATGTCGTAGCTTTCTATAACCTGCAGACACAGCTGAATATCTGATTTCCTGAGTGGCAGTGCTTTTTTTTCCCCACATAAATCTGGAAATATTGCCTTCATTTCTTTCAGTTGTCAGGCTCCTATGTGGACTAAGAGATTCAGATGGTTTATTTTTTCCACAAAAAAAAGAAAATTCACCCAATCCCTTAAATTAGAAGTGTCGGAACATTTGCAGAATGCCAGTTACTTGAAAAGGTCAGGATTACAACAGGCTTCTACCCTTTCATGTGACAGTACCCGTAAACTTCTGGAGCAATAAAACTAAACTGCAGCCCATGGATCCAACATTGTCATCTTTCAGATTTTATCAGTCTTGTGGTTTCAGCTGCTAAAAATATTGGGATAGAGGAGACTGTGGATGTAATAAAAATATAAATTCCTAGACTTCATGTTTCTCAAAAAAAAAAAAATTAAACATGATTTAGATTTTTCTTTTTTAGATTTTTAAAAATGAAAAGTAAATAAAATTCTAAAATGCATATTTAAAAATCATTATAATTTTGGTCCCAAAGCAAAGGGTGGGGAGTGGTTTATGGTGCATGAATGCTTGTGGTTGATAATGCTGTGAACCAGGGCACAATTTTGCCACGTCCATCCCATTTTTGGAACTACCAAATTTCTGTATAGGCTTGTTCTTCTGTAGGTGTATTTGCACAGAAGGGGAACACTAGGACTCTGGTATGGAAATACATAAAACAAGCAGAGACTAGCTTTGCCTTAAGACTAGACAGTGTTATAATTACTCTCCACAGCTTTGGGAAACAAGAGTCTTGGTTTTGCATTTAAATCTGTTTGGCAATATGCACTATGTCTCCCAGCCACTTGGCTATTTGTAGAATTTTCTGTATTCAGGGGGTTTGAAATACTTTAAAACAAATTGAGCTGAATGGGGATCTTAAACCATTTCCTGATTGGTGTGTCTTCTAGCCCCTAATGTGTCTTTCTAGGTCTTAGTTATTTCCTTTTCATAAAAAAATAATTGCTCTTAAAAATGTCTGGTTGGATTTCTTTTGTAAAGAGAGCTGAACTGAGGAGCTCTAGGCAGATTAACTAGACCGCTTCGTTTAGTAGGCTCTCTGAGCTTTGAAGAATGCTTCAAAAAGTATGGAATAAAGCGCTTTTTCTTCCTATTTTTACATGGGCTAACAACTTCCCAGTCTTTTAATTTGCTATCCTGTTGCATTAGAGTTCATTATCTTTGTGTTACAGTTTAGTAATTCTGTCTGAGTTTCTATCCTTTCTCTCTTCTGAGTCCCTGCTGAAAATGGCAATACAAGTAACACAGCAGAAGCTTGTATACAGACAGAAGATATAATGAGAATAGCACTTCTTGTGGGAATTAAATGCTGCATCGCAGGATTTCATTTGCAAATATCTGCAATGGAAAAGCATGTTTAAAACTGCATTCAGATTCACTGTTTGGAGTCTCTTCTGTACTATGCCTGCACTGTTCACATTATGAAGGAAGGGATGCAGTTTGAGGTTGGTTGAGGGTTAGGTATGTAAATTTGGAGGAAACAAGTCAGAACATGGTTTTAAGGTGCAGTGAAGACAAGAATGACTTTAACCTACAACAGGATTAACAAAGCAATTTGCAAATATTGGTTGGTAATATCTTTATGTTACAATTGAGAAATCCAAAGAACTAAGACTCCAAGTGACTTATCCACTGCTGTTTGGTCAGATGGTGCCAAAATGCAGGTCTTCAAATCACAGCTTCCATGTGCTAAATTCTCAGTGAGATTATCACATTGGCTTTGAACATACAGATTATGTTCTGAGTGGAAAACCTGACCAGTCTTGTAGCAGTCCAGAAGAAGTCTTTTACAACATAGTGAAAGGTGGGGAGAATGGATATGGATAGTTCACACATGGAACTGCCAGTTCAGTGAAAAGAGTAGCTTTTGTCATAACTATATATAGAGTTACTAACTGAAAAAAGAAAAAAAAAAAAAGAATATACTGTGTGGAAAAAGTTATAGTGGCTCTTGTATGAGATTTGTTCCTTTTGGCCTTCAAAGGATCTTTCATCAAATCTTTTGCTTTTTTTAAAATGAAACTCGGGAAAAGCTTAAAATGTCAATGTAGGTATTTTTTCTTTTAATGACAAAGAATGCAAAACTTCCAGAAAGGTAATCTTGACTTTCAAAGAGATCCTGTCAGTTCTGTTGATGTCAGTATCAAAAGAAGTTAATAATTATCTGAAGAAAACACATTTCTCGTAGTTACTTTCTTTCTTGTACAAAATTTCTCAGGTTAATCACAGCAGCAGATCTGCAGAGGTATGTACCATGCACCTTCACTTTTGCAGCACATTGTCTAACTGCTACCAAGATTCATACAGGCAATTATAGCATTATACCTTCTCTGGCATGACTAAACTTATGTTTGATAGGCTGCAAAGAGGAAAACCTAGTAGTTATCTTAAACGTATATTTCTTGTACAGTATAATTACAGCCAAGGAGTGGGTTGCCTTATTGCTATCTATAGGTCACATGTTTGGCCATGTTGTATATCATTTAAAGGGGACTATAGCAGATGTTGAAGGTGAACAGCTAACTTAAGGAAAATTGTGAGTGAATTTCACTTCTGTATGATTAGTGTTTATTTGAGACAAATAAACCTCAGCATTATTATTAAATGTCATGAATTCCTCAGCCAGAATGGGCTCTGTTCTGTGGAGTATTGGTGCTGATTTTGATCTGTGCACCACTTCTAAGAGAATATTAACTCATGAAGCCACTGGAGGACTTCCCGATGAGAGTTTAATTTCTAACTGAATTGCCATCAGGATCAGTTCTGAAAATCATCTAGATGATGAAAGAAATAAAAATACCTTACTGCAAATGAAGCAGTGATCATTCTTCCTTTTCCATAAGGAGGAAAAGAAATTCTAATACCGTAGTGCTTTTTGGATGCTCTTTAAAATTTCCTTCAGGATGATCCTGTCTACAGCTTCCTTTCGCTGGGATTGTGCAGGATGATTCAGACAATGACACCTTCAATTCTGCTCATGAGGATTTATCAGCAGACTAGTGCACAGCAACATTTATTCATTTATTTATTATGTTCCATTTTACAGAAATTTTAAAGGTCTTATAGCTTAAAAAGGCATGTCTTTTGTCCATTATGTTCCTTTCAAAGCTGCATCCATGAAAAGTAAAAGGAGCTTGGAAATGCTAGAAATTCAAAATTTTTCACATACTAATTTGCTCTCCTTTGGATTTTTCATAAAGACAAATCAAGCCGCACATTTCTGTGCCTTAGTTTCCTCAGCTGGAAAAGGAGGGGAACAAAAAGAAGCTGTGCTAACTCCCACATATATTGGAAGGATAAATGCATTTGATAGGTTTGAATGGAAAGCTTTACATGAGGATATTTACAATAACCAGTGCTTTTTTTTGTGCGTCTGGCTCTCATCAAAAGAAACACAGGGTTAATTCTAGAAGCTAATTCTTGGAGCTATGCTGTTATATAAATCTAACCTTGGTATTATTCAGTGCTATGTTCTAAAAAACACCACACTTTTTTTCTCTCTCTCTTTTTTTTTTTCCAAATAGTACTGCACCATAATTACAATTGCTGTAGAGGCAGGAGCTAAGCAATTAAATTCCCCATAGGTGTCGCATGTAATTGTTCCTAGCGAATCAGAAGATTAAACATGGCAACAATGCACAGCACAAGATAGCCTAAACTCAGTTTTTCCTGCAGAACTGCAAATAGTAGCAAATCAAAAGACTGTTCTCCTTAATTACCACTGTATGAGGCATCAAGCTAAAAGCAGGCTCACTCTGTAATGTTTTCTATACAACTACAGTATGTACATACAATGCAAGCCTTTATGCATCACCTAATAGACAATATTATACACACAATTATTGCTAACTTTCATTTTACAGGGAGAAATCACTGGTGAGCCTAGGACATAGGCCTCTCAGCTTCCCCAGCAAGCAATGTGTTGACTAAACTAAGGGAACAGTTTTACTTCCTGAAGGCAGTAGAGACTATTTATACTTAAACACATTTCTTCACAACTTACAGCATGTTGTATTAGGTGAGAGTCTGTGAGCTGGATGGGCTGCAGTCTCCGTGAGGTTTGCAAGCTGGAGCTTGTGGAGCACTTCACCAAGTTTACACATTTTCTTTCTCTCTTTATTCTGAAATCAGCCACCCTGCTGATCAGAAGTCCGTTTGGGATTTGAACTCAAGTCATCAAGAGTCAAAGAGCTGAAACAATAAAAACAATGTAGGGTTTTGAGGAAGAAATTGTCATTCTTGTACATTAATGTAACATGTGGCAGTGCGATCAATATTTTTTTTGTTGTTCTGAGCCAAAATAGGTATTGGTGCAAGCTGAAATATCTGTCATTATCCTCCCTACTGCTTTTGCCAGGATTTTATATAGTTTTGCGTCATTATTTCTTTAATCAGCTTTTCAAGTGTTGTAAGGCAGCAAGCTATCCCAGTAATGAGTTTCTTCCTATTGTAGGTTAACTGCTTGTTGAGATTTCCATTCAGTTGGAGAAACCATCTTGCTCTCTGACATGTTTTTACTGATTATCAGGGTTACTAGATACATTGTGCACTGAATTTTAATTGGCATCAAGCTATATATTTTTAGTGAGAAAAATGGGAAGTGCTTTTCATGAAATTCTTGGGAATTCAAGTGCTGTCTTTGAGGAGAAACCGATTCATAAGATTTACTGATTCACACATCAGAAGCAGATTATAAATCAACCTTCCCATTTATGAAATGTTAACCTGAGGCATAAACAAAGGAAAGGAAATTGTGAAATTCCTTATTTAAACATACAATTATTCATGTTGTTATAGCAAATATTACTTTAATTACTGTATAAGGTCACCAGCTGGCAAGTGGATTTTAACTTCCAGTATATTAACCTGGTTTTATCTATGAATTGAAATAACTCAATTGCACCAAAAAATAACTCCAAACAGTTATATTTTATAAGGGTTAATTTTAGCAATATTAGTACACCAAATAACAGTTATCTTTTTTTTTTTTTACATTAATAAAATGCAATGTTGGAGAAACAAAAGTGGGTAAAATGAATTTATCAGTAAACTGTGTGGAGGATGGAAAGTGAAATAAGCCTAAGTAAGCAGATTTGTGCTATTTTTCATACCAGTAACCAGAGAGGCACAGTTTTAAATTTTATAACAAGCGAGTCAGAAAGAAATACACTTAAGTTGGAGTGCATCAAACATTTGTTAATTATGGTACAATAGACAATCTCATCCACCTAGGAAGCCTAGGTGCTATCTTTCCAGCCTGTAGTTATGAAATCCATTACTTCATCTTCTTGAAAAGACAGAAATTATTGTGTATTCCCTCAAATCATCACAGTCCAGCCAGCTGGGGGGAAAAAAATGAACTCTCTAAAGCAGCTTGTGTTTCCACATATTTGCCACCAGTTAATTAAAAGGTAATGTCTGTAATCCATATTTCCATTACTAAAAGGCGGGCAAAAGGATAAAGAGAATCATTAAGGAAAAGAGAATCGTTAAGAAATACTGTAGCCAAGGTAACACCATGTTTTTGTGGAAATAAGATACACACCTTTTGAGACCATTTTATTAGCGGTGATTGCACTACATGAAACAAAAATTTTCATTATGTATATTAGCAAGAAGTTGCATCCATATTTATTCCTTTAGAAATGTTTTAAACACTACAGAACCAGCCTAGAGATGAAACACAATGTAGATTTTTTTCTGATTTGCATGAGGTGGTAAGCACTGTTAAGCTACAAATAATGGAAAGAGAGGAAATGAAAAAATATACTAATGAACATGTTTCAATGAAACGCTCACAATGCCTGAGTCTATTTTCCTTCAAACATGGCCTGATTTGTAGTTGTTTGCACAGTTATTAATAGTTTAATTTTATTAGTTCACTGCAGAAAAAACTGATTTACATCTTGTGCAATTAAGTGATGAGTCAGACTCAATCACATACTAATTTCGATTACTCAAATGCAACATTGAAGGTGACCTCAATATGTTTTTGACATTGAACTTATGAAAAGCATTCTGAAAAACAAAATTTTGTATTGTGTCTTCAGAAAAGTGGACTCCAAAAGACAGAACTTCACTGCCTCTTTCAAAGTCGATGGAGTGACTAAATTCAGATGCCAGTGATACCATAATTAATGAACTTCTGTTTTTGCACTATTGTAAATTTTAGTAATGTAGCCTGTAGCCATCTGGTGAAAAAGGTAATCTTGCAAATGCAGAAAGAGTATTTTAGGATGGGAAATAGTCTAACTTGTGTGCTGAATAGCTATGTGGGAATTTGCTGCAGTAATTACCCTCCTATCATTAGTGACAAGTAATTGCTATAGCAACCCCACTGCCACCTGTCTCACACACACTCTTTCTCTCTTTCAAACACACACACACAGACACACACACACACTCTCACACACTCTCTCACTACATATTCATAGTATTGAAACAAAAGCAGAAAAGCCAGTAGCTTAATGTCATTTATTGAATCACTGTTTTTTCTAATCAACAAAATATAACCTCTTCCTCCCCTGCCAACTCCTCATAAATATTTATTAAAAATAAAATGTTTGTGTTGTAGAAAATAGTGCTGTTCAACCGAAGTATCTCTATTCAACACTAATTCTCTGAGGGAGAGAAAAGAGAATTGTCACAGCTTGATTTCTTTTTTTACTTCATTGCATACACTGGGCCTGAGACTGATTTTGCAGATATGGATGTGAATTCTAACAAAGGCAACCATCTAACGTATGTAAAACTGGTTTGATATTCACAACCAGAGCAGCTGAGATTTGTTCTCTTTCATTTAGACACATTTAAACCCCCCACATTTTCTGCGGCTTTCTGTCAGCACCAAGGATCGCTTTATTGCATACAAGCACTTATAATTTGTATACAATATTTTTATCCTGTTGGCAGTGGGTGGAGACTAAAGACCAGGCTGGCTATCAAGGTTTCACTGTGGCATCATCTAACCCCAGTTCTAGCCTTTTATTTTGCTCCCATTCCTGGCAATATCAGTGGAACCTGGCTTTGAAATCTTAAAAAAAATCTATGAGATTCTACAAAAAAATCTACAGTTTCATTGCATTTGGAAGTACCAGAATTTCACTGTTCTCTATGATTAGGCAGCGAAGGAAGAGAACTGTTGTTGAGCCTTTTCATCTGCAGCTTACAAAACACCAGCCTTGCACCCACATTTACAAGCATTCTTCATAATGCGATGATCCTGCTACATCAGCGTAGGACATAAAATTGGCTAACAGCTTTCTCACCACTAGATGTCATCAAAATACCAATAAACAGGGCTTGGATGTGCAAATTTAAAAACATTAGATCTCTCTAACCCCATCACTCGGCGTGTTCTAATGTGAAGATTAAATAAAACAACATCTAAAATATGAAAGAACAGTTAGGAAATGCAGGAACAGCACGCCTTGACATAAGCTATTTGTGTCCCACATGCCTATTGCGCTTCTTTTGATCAAAAGAAACCATTCATATTTAATTCTTGATATACGTATTTTTTCCTAAATAAGACACAGATTTTCTCATTTGGCTCATGCCATCTAAAAATAACTCTGTCCTACAGTTCTTCATGCTGCTAAGGAAGAGAAGGGAGATGTCTAATGAGGTACAATGGTATTCAGATTTTTTAAAATAAACAAATCGTAGAAAATATTATTCCAGATAAAAGCCTGGATGCAAAAAGTAGATCTATATAATATTTTAATGGAAATGAACCCCACCGCTTTTATTATTCTGTTAAGCAACGAATTGATTAAAAAATTCAGATCAAGCAAGTAGTAGTCTGAATCTTAAGATGACTCCACAGACTTTTCATAAAGGCACTAAAAGCAATGTGCCTCCTTAAGTCCACAGAACAACTCAGTGCATCTGTTAGCAATCCACATGTTTTCTCTATTTGGTTTAGAAATGCACAGGAAAAAGCCTGCTTCCAATCAACTCACCATTTAGTGTGGAATGGTTGGCTGGTCATGTGAAGCATAGGTACAGTTCAGCTTTCAAGAAGGAAATCCATGTACTGTCCCTTATACTATTTGTCTCATCTATTTCTGATTAAATTATTCATTCTTTTTCTGATGTTCTATCTCAAGACAATATGGCCTGTCAAAATACAGGGTTTGCAAGCAGAAAGTAGTATTCATTTCCCAGACATGTGTAGTCCTTCTGTGCTAAATCTTTAAGCAGTACACATTAATCTGAGGGATTTGTTGGTAAATGATGTCTTATATTTTGTCACCCATATGTCTTGAATTGTTCCACATATTTGAGGATTAAAGGGACACATATATTGTTAGTGGGAAATTTCTGCCTGTTAACAACTGGGAATATTTAAAAAAAGAAAACTCTGCAAACATGTAAAACATGAAATGCGGTCTCCAAACTTTATAGTAAGAGCTATTAATAGCTTATGATGAAGAGGAGACAAACAGGGTTTTTTAATGTCCATCTGAAATAATACAGTGCTATGAATGACTTGCCGGAGAGAGACAGCACCTCTCCCAGTGCTCTCTTCACCAGTGCCAGGGGTGCATTCCGCCAGCACCCAGTACCGTGACATCCTCAGGGCTTCTTGCTCTACTGTACCTTGAGACTGTTTAGCATTTCACAGAAAATACCCGTCTTCTTATGGATTCAGGTTCCCATTTTGAATCCTTCAAGAAAGAATTCCAGAGATTTCCCTGAAGCTTTCTCTTAGAAATGAACAATTCACTCCCTTATTTCTGCGATCAGTTCAGCCAATCAAATAAATTAATTTTATTTTCAGCGATGAAGAAGCATTTGTACAATTTACCTCCTGGACATCATAGCAGAACTAATGACAAAAAGCTGTGATGGTGAGTATTCAAATCCCGTAGCCGCTAAAGGCACAAGTGTTTATTAGCACATGAACTTCTTATTTCTGCCCCTTAAAATTAAGAGCCTGATGGCTTCCTGATCCTACCCATGTAACAGCTCCTCCCAGAGAAGGAGGCAGAGCTTCCTGTGGGCTATTCTAGGAGATTGTACTCTCATGGCTTGTTTGATGCTTGCAAAAAAACACGCAATGATGCCTTTGTATTTGCTGATGGAAATAGTATGCACAGCTCTTAAGTCCATGGGTAGCAAGGCTGGGTATTTCTCTAATGAAGTGGAAATAACAGAAGAAAATATCCAGTTCACACCTGACTGTGAGTTCTGCAGACCTAAGGATCATTCTATTAAAGTCAAAGCCCATTAGCAGTGTGTAAACATCTTAGACACTGACTGTTCATGTTGAATATATTTTTAAATGTTTTCAGTTCTCATTCAAGGCAGAAATGTCAACACTTTTGCCAGACAGTAAAGGGCAGACATTAAAGGGTGCTACAATCTTGAGGCTGCCATCTGGTATCCTTGAGTGCCAGTCCTGATGGAAAGGAGAGGTGATACTTAAGAAGGATGACAACAGAGAGGCAGTGGGAGGGATTGAAGGGGGGGAGGCTTTGTCAGGAATTTCTGTTGCTCTTTCACATTGACTTTTCACTAAAATCTTGCACATAAATGATTTTTTTTTTTTTGTTCTGGAGATGAAAACTGCTGACCTCTCGAAATCTGCTTGGTATCTTATGAAATCTCAGTGCCTTATACATGTGATTCAAATACAAATAAAGGATTGATGGCATTTATAACGTCTTCTACAGAAGGCATATTGATGGAGATTCATGAGTCACAAACAAATTGCACATGTGAAAGCAAACTGTATTGGAACACATTGCACTTCCATCCAGAGGCTGTTTTAGGAAGCTAAATACTACGGCTTACTCATTATGGGGGAAAACTGCATTTTAAATGCTAGTGGAATATATTCTCTGACACAAATGGATGAGGAAAGTTCTTTTCCTTTTCCTTTGCTTCCAAAAATGTTTGAGGACCCAATAGAATGCAGATTGTGTTGTTTCCTCCCCATTGGACTTATGCTGAAAGGGAATTCCCAAGTCATTCCCAGATAAGTAGGGATGAGGAAGTCAGAACTGATTTTATCTTTTCTGTCAAAGTTCAATGGTTTTACTTCCCCTTCTAACCAACCTCCTCTATCCTTAAAGCATCAAATCTACATTTCCATCCAGACGCTCCTAGTGACATTCTAGATTTCTAGCTGTGATGACAGGTATCTGCAATCACTTTGCCTGAAAATCAGTAATTATTTGTCAGATAAGTATACTAAATATTCATTCAGCTAATGAAGGTGGATAGTTACCAAAACACTAATCACATTCTAGAAAGTCAGTGTATGTTTTGAACCTCATGATACGGTAGACCAAATTCAGAATAAATTGTACTTCATAGACTGAGGTACTAAAGTGAATCCTAGTATATTTACACTGGTGTAGCTGAAAGCAAAGGTAGCAAATACGAGAAGCATTGGACCAAGATGTTACTCAGATAAAAATTATGAGACTGGCTGGTGCTGCAAAATCAACCATTAAAGATCGAGGTTTCCATTTGGAAGCATCACTCACAATGTGAGTTAAAATATCTCCCAAGATAGGTCATGTGGAAAATGATGCCAAAATAACTGGTAAGTCAGTAGCAATCTGCAGATTCTTTCTATCTCCCTGCAGACTGATCATATTTTTAAAGTGAAAAACTGGGGTGTTGTGTTCAGGGGTTCTCAGGGAAACATTCTGGCACAGGGAAAGGGAAGCTGGCCAGGAATTAAAAAAAAAAAAAAAAAGAAAGAAAAAGGGGGCACTCCATCTCACTTTTGGTGCTATAATAGAAAACTGGGACGCTTTGTAGTAAGGACAGGTTGGGATAAATTTTTACCACTATGCCACCTCTTCCCTGTCTCTCCTCTCAATTTCATTCATTCAAATCTAGCTCAAGTCTCGCTCTCTTATGTCAACATTCACATCACCAATTCTATACATGATTTATTTTACTTTTTCTGCACTCAGTTTCAACAACGCAACCCAAACATTCTTAGCTCAGAATCTCCCATAATTTTCCAGTCATTAAGTTAAGATCTCTAAGAGGACTTAAGCTCTCTCTTCAAAAATACTCCCCTATTTCAGGTTACAATTTCCTCTTCCTCCTGTTTGATCATTTTGCACTCAGGACCAACACTTCAGCACTGAAATTTCCATCACCTGACACTTTGAGGCTGAGGGTACTGCTCTTCTCTCTTTCCTTTCCTACGTTCCTTTCCAAGATCAAAGCAAGTTTCTCCATTGATTGAAAACTCACATTCCTTTACTATAAAGTCCACACCTCACCATACCCCTACACCCCACATATGTGTAGCCCCTGTCCTGCACTACCTCTTACTGACTGAAAAGTCTGAGCTTAAAGGTAATGATGAATTTTGTATGCAGGAAGGTTACCTGTGTTTGTTACAGACTTTGCTACCTCTATTCTCCCCAGCTCTCTGCTGAACTATTGCAATATCTTTCACAGTGTTTCATCAGAATCAGTAATTCTCAGATTTATAGGAAGAAGAACATACACTTTATTACCAAATTTCAATATCTTCTTGAGGAAAAGATGGCAAGCACTAACAAAAGAACTATCCTCCAGGAAACTCGCCTAAGGCAATAATAGAAAAGGAATGCCAGACAGTTTCCCCAGCGATAACTTGGAAAATATATCGGACTTTAAAAAGAACTGGCAACCCATCACTGTTACAAAAATGCTATCAATTTATAATTGGCCTAAACTATAAGTGCTCAAAAGTTTGATTTTCAGGAAGAAGAAATGATATTCAACAAAATGGCAGAAAACATTGATTCTCAGACCACAAATACCAGCTCTTCTACAATGGCAGAACAACGATGTGAAACACAGAAACTTTACAACATGGAAAATTTAATGCTTTGGAATTCAATGGAGATAAATCCCATTAAATTTAAGCATGCATTACAGCTTTACAGGGTTAGTGCCTGAGTGGAAAATGCAGACTATACACTTTAAATATGCACAGTGGATGAAAAGCTGCACAAACAGGCACCAAATTCAGTCAAAATCATTGTGACTTTCATTCTGTAGGCTTTTGATTTGCTTCTTCTATTATTTGATAGGGTTATCAGATTTGGAAGGTACTGTGATTGAATTTAATAAAGCAGTTGTCCTAGAAGAGTTTAGAAGTTGATGAAAACTGATGAATATTCAACCCTGCTATCTTATCATGGTATAACCATTTAGCAGGGAGGAATTTTTAGGCATTTCAAGAAGGAAATAAAATGTAGAAATAAATATAATCTAACTTGAATGCAGGTGTGTTAGTACAGTGAGGCTGTGGAGGGGTCTCTGTGGAGGTAATCAACACCTGATTGGACATGGTCCACAGAATCGCAGAATGATATGGGGTTGGAAAGGACCTCTGGAGATCATCTAGTCCAACTCCCCTGCCAAAGCAGGTCCACCCAGAGCAGGTTGCACAGGAACATGTCCAGGCAGGTTTTGAATGTCTCCAGAGATGGAGACTCCACCACCTCTCTGGGCAGTCTGTTCCAGTGCTCTGGCACCCTCAAAGTAAAGAAGTTCCTCCTCATGTTTAGATGGAACTTCTTATGTTCAAATTTGTGCCCATTTCCTCTTGTCCTGTCACTGGGCACCACTGAAAAAAGACTGGGCCCATCCTCCTGACACCCATCCTTCAAGTATTTATAGGCGTTGATCGGATTCCCCCTCAGTCTTCTCTTTTCCAGACTAAAAAGATACAAGTCCCTCACTCATTCCTCATAAGAGAGATGTTCCAGGCCCCTAATCATCTTTGTAGTCCTCTGCTGTACCAGCAGTTGCCTGTCCTTCTTGAATGGGGGAAACCAGAACTGGACATAGTACTCCAGATGGGGCCTCACCAGGACAGAGTAGAGGGGGAGGATAACCTCCCTCGACCTGCTGGTTACACTCTTCTTGATGCACCCCAGGATGACATTGGTCTTCATGGCCACAAGGGCACGTTGCTGGCTCATGGTCATCCTGTTGTCCACCAGGACTCCCAGGTATTTTTGCTCAGAGCTGCTCTCCATCAGGTCAGCCCCCAACCTGTACTGGTGCATGGGGTTATTCCTCCCCAGGTGCAGCACCCCACACTTGCCCTTGTTGAATTTCATCAGGTTCCTCTCTGCCCAAATCTCCAAATCTCCAGCTTGTCCAGGTCTTGGTGTATGGCTGCACAGCCTTCTGGTGTGTCAGCCACCCCTCCCAGTTTTTGTATCATCAGCAAACTTGCTGAGGGTACATTCCATCCCTTTGTCCAGGTCACTGAGGAATATATTGAAGAGGAGTGGACCCAGTCCTGAGCAACCTGCTCTAGCTCACCCTGCCTGAGCAGGGGGTGGGACTAATGACCTCCAGAGATCCCTTCCAACCTCAAATGGTTTGTGATTCTGTGATCTTCCCAGGATAATTTCTTCCACTAGCTAGATATAGCCAAGCTTTCCTACTAAAACTCTGTTGTTGCAAAGTAGGATGCACAGGATATATCCTGTTTATAAATATGATCTTGTTATCACCAGGAAATAAACTGTCAGTTAATTTAATTAATTTAAAAAATAAAAACACATCTCAGATGAAAGCTAGATTGGAAGTAGCCCAGAGGTCAGAAACTGAAATCTTTGATGTATGCTTGATTATCTCAGTCTTCAACATATGTCCTTGCATGATGCTGTCTGTAAGTTACTGAAAATGATGAAGACACTCCACATTTCCAGTGGGTGTAAGAACAGAGAAAACAAGCAAGGAAGTGAACTTCCTGGATAATGCAATGGAAATAGCATCTCTATGCCCATCTGAAACTTCATTTAACTGGCTACAGTTTACAGTCAGTCTATTACAGAGCTAAATTCACTCAGAGGCTAAATTGGATAATTGCAAGTGAAAGTAGTATTGCAAGCATTAATTTCATTTCTGAATTTGACGCTAGGAAAATATCATAGAATCACAGAATGGTTTGGGTCAGAAGGGACCTTAAAGATCATCGAGTTCAAACCCCACTGCCATAGGCAGGGACATCTCCCACTGGACCAGGTTGCTCAAAGCCCCATCCAACCTGGCCTTGAACACTTCCAGGGATGGGGCATCCACAACTTGTCTGGGCAACCTGTTCCAGTGTCTCACCACCCTCACAGTAAAGAATTTCTTCCTAATATCTAATCTAAATCTACGCTTAGGTAGACTTAAAGACCCAGACTCAAATGACCTGTATTGTACTAAAGTGCCTCCTCCCAAGATGTTGTCCACCCCCAGCCCACTGGTGCGGGGGGAATGTTGGAGATAGAGCCTTGATGCTGTGTGAGCACTGCTCAGCAGTAGCCAAAACACTGCTGTCATCTATCCCTTTGTAGCTACCAATACAAAGCACAGGACTATGAGGACTGCTGTGGGGAAAATTAACTCCATCTCAGCCAGACTCAATACAGAAACAAATTAAAATGGTCGCGTTTTCACTAATATTTAGCTGATTTGAAAGAGTTGGGCCTGATTTTTCAGAGTATTTTAAATAACAAGCATAGATCCAACTCATTTCAGTCACAGCTGTGATCACTTGGCACTTCGATGTATCTGCCAAGGATGACTCAAATAGGTACCCAGAAAATGTGGCCATTTTTAGCAGCCATTAGCAGCCATATGTGAAAATTTTGGTTTAAGTGTCTCAATTACCATTACATCAGAACTCTGTGGTAAATTCAGTTCTCACTGTCACAATTCATAATCCCTTATCCTTCACCTACCATTTCCAGACATACTCTGCTCCTACAGACTTTCCTAGTTACATGATGGATGAAGCAGTTTTCCTTTGGTCATTAATTTCCCTCAAAGTTTATCCTTGATACACTTCCAGAACATAGTGTAGTCTATTCAATTAGGAAAAATGTGAAAAAAATCTTGTAAGAACAGATAAATAAAGACTACAGCATAAAACATACAAGAGGGCTGAATTAATGTTGCTGAATCAACCCAAATTCTTGGGTTTTCTAAGTCTTGAGTTTCTAACTTCAAAATTTAACATTCTTGCACTGCAATACATACAATTTCTGATTTTTTGTCAGAAAACAAATAGCAAAAATTAACTGCATAGTAACCATGTTGCATCTTGTATATAATCACCAGCACAGAACTTCGGTAGTATATCTGGGAAAACAGCTGGTAAGTAGTAGGCTATTGTCTTTAAGATGATGTTACATCATTTTCCCAACACGCTTCACAGGTATTTTCTCACAGCAGAATAATTCTGGGGCAATTAAGCAGGAAAGTGTATAGGTATCTTGGCAGATTGCTGCCCTGTAGCTAATGAGCCTGTGGTCTTAGCAGGATTGTTAGAATAGATGCAGTTTGATGCTTATGTGCCTAAACCACTTTTGGACTTGACCTAGTCTCTTTAAATCAGTGTACATCGGAGTGTATGCCCGTTGGCTGCTGGGTAGAGTTGAAGGATACCTAGTGCACGGTGTCATGCACTATTGAGTTAAGTATGTCTAGTACTCAGGAAACTGTACTGCACAATTCTAAAAGCTTCTTACTAAGATCTACTATGTGATATTCCTTAGTACAAAATGAACTGTAATATCTAATAGTTCATAACTTGGCTGTGTTTGGCTGGACAAAATCGAGGTTTCTGCTCCAAAGCATGCATGGACTAAGAATTCCTTCTTAAAGGTTTTTATAGTATTAGCAAATAATTGAAAAATATTCAGCATCCAACACCTGGCATGACAATTTCAGTCCAGAGTTTGAAAATATAGGAAATTTAAATGCAAGTTAAAATTGAATATTGAAATGGTAAAGTGTCAGACAACCTTAAGTTGAGACATTTTCTAAAATTAGCATCTTTTATGTGTAGGAGCAGTGTAAAAATGATAACATAAAATTACTACTTTTTTATTAGCCTACTGCTTATCTGCTTCCAACCAAAGTAAAAAGCACGATGCAGCTTCTACAGTCCTAGATTATTTTCTCCCCTGTATCTTTAAAGATGTGTAAGTTAGTTTTCATAAGGCCTTTTCAGAAGGCAAATGGATGTTTGCTTCTGTTTTCTGTGGTGGAATGTATGTCACTAAGTATTGTCAAGGATGTATAAACTTGTGTAAGTAACTTCACAAGACGTTAAAGGAAAGATAATGTAGATACTCTCAATGTTTCAGATGGAATAGATACAATATTCTCTGTTCGTAACCTCATCATTGTGACTTTCTCAAATGATGAGTAAACCAAATACAGAGGAAGAAGTTTGATATGGTTGTCTTTCATGATATTACTAATATTTTATAATATATGGCAGTAATGCATAACCTTTCATGTATGTTTACAAAGTAATGACATGATTGTTCATGCTTGCATGATAATTAAATGTGTTGATGTTTACAATTAGATGTAATAACATAAAGATGGTCTGAACATTTGCCAATGTATCCTCTATCTGTATCTTTTGAAAAATAATATACAGTAGCAACTAATTAGGTGACTAATCTTTATAGCAATTTACAAATGGTCTGTATGATACACACACAAGCAGATACACATACACACATTTACATTTTTACCTATTTAAACATAATTAGGTGGATAAAGTCAGTACAGTCAGTACTGTTAGTACTATAGTATAAGTGCCTTACTTCAGTCTAATGCATATTATCCTTACAGAACACCTGGCTAGATTTAAATTGTAATACAATATATGTAATTGTGAAGTATTTTATAATAAAGTTTACATTATCTGACATTATGAAAAGAATTTTTTCTTAATGCCGTGATTTGTATGTATATTTTAGACTAGTAGCATGAATCAATCAACTCCTGTAGAGGAATGACAAAAAGGGTCATTTATATGTCTGACATAGAATTTGCATAAGAATAGATGTTTTTTGTGTTTCAATAAAGGTGTTTCTTGTTCACTAAAACTGAAAACCTTGAATGATTTTTTCTTGCAGTGACATTATAAAGGACAAAAGGCTATAAGTATTGTCGCTTCAGAAAAATGTACAACACAATCTTTAACCATTGCAATTAACCACAATTTCCTTACAGAAAAATGATAAATCATGGTCTATTTAAGTATCCACAAATGAATACTAATATATTTCTCTTTTCAAAACTTCTTTGGGAAGCTTGGTACAAGTTTTAAGTTTTCAAGGACTGGGGATTAATGTGGCCACTGGACATTTCTGAAGAAACAAACAGTTTATTAAAACTGACCTGTAGGAAACTTAAACACAGCAGGAACTTAATAACCTTTCTTCATTGCAGCTTTACAGAACTTAGAAAAGGGGACAGTGCATAAGAACTGCTTAACACATTTGATATGTTACAGTTGTAAAACTGTAACCATGAGCAGCTAATCTAATTTAAAAAAAAAATCAGAAGTGATTATTAAGCTTCAAGGGAACTGTGAACAAGTGTTAGTGATTGAAGAATATGTGGGACTTCCATTCAAACAGTCAAATTAAGTGATCAGCCCCTATTTAGGAGCCTTTTCAATATATTTTATACCCCAGGGAATCTAGATCCAACCAAGAGCCATGGCCAGTGGTTGTTCTGCCTACATTTGCAACAGCTTGAGGTATGCCATCTCACATGGCTTAGGGAAATTGCTGCCAGCATAAACCAAATAATTCCCTCCCTCTGGTCCTCAAGAATAGTGAAAAGTGTAATCTCTCATTATCAAACCTTCTGCTTTATTCTGTCCTGCTGTAGCTCAGTGTCACTGGCCTTGTTCACAGTCATCTCGTCTTTGTCACAGATACATTTTTTTAATGTGACAGAACTGCATTTAGTAATCATGAGCTTGACAGATATGTATCCATAAAAGAAAAAATATAGAAGATAAATTTGGAAAGTTTTCATCAGTTTAACGCAAAAACATGTACATTTTTGCCCATGTAGGTTCACGCATTTCAGCTGAACAGATAAAGTCTTGATTACAACGTAACCCTATATATTCTTCATTTAAATAATAAAGATGGAATCCTACTTGAGGGCTCCTTGTATTCAGTGTTCATTCTCTCCATGCTAATAATTCCTTCAAACACATTCATTTCAATAGCTTCAAATTTAATCTGTAAAATCAAATCTTGAATGTTAGATTTGTCAGGAGCATTACTCTATTGCTTCTTACATGCAGGTAAGATTTCACTATGGGTAAATAAGTAAGTGCTCATTTGCCACTGCCATAAACCAGTCCAAAGGTACAAACTAGCCACTGTACCATACACTCAATCTATTGCATATTTTTCCAATCAAGAGCTTTCAGATGTATCAAATTTCACAAATATCAAATTCACCTGACTCTAACTAGCAACAGGGATGCCCTGTGCATTACTCTCACAACATTTGAGCAACCTGGAAACATTAGGCTACAGGTTTTTTCTCCTGTCATATAAACCTGTAATTTGTCAATTTGTAGATAAGAATCTGTTTTATTCCTCTGGATTCACTGCAGACTGAGTTAGGAGGTGTCTTGTGGACTACATGCAAAATAATGGGAGGAATGCTTTTCATGAAGCTTTGTAAAGCTGTAGTAAGGATGGACTGCTGAACTGAAAGCATGAACCTACTCTACAGAAAATTTGAGAAACTTCTGAGGGATGTTGTACATTTATAAATGCTAAGTAATCTGCCCAATTTAAGGCTATCAGTACTGAATGATGATATTCAGTGCTGAACTTTCATTATTGCTCAAAATGACAAGGCAAGCCTACAAACAACTGAAAGCCTCATAATCCTTTGTTACTGCAAAAGCTCTCAAGCAGATTTCGTTCCGTTCTGGTCTGTAGAAATATACTATATTAGTGTAATCAGTAGGAACAGGATCTTGCTTTCTGAGTAGTAGAAGAAAAGGCAGAGGACATACTCCAACATCTTAAAACGGGCTCATTAGAAAGGACAGAACCATAGTGCCATTACTGGAAAATCTGGGAAGAACATTGTGTTTGACATTTTATAGCAAATCAGAGGCAGAATCAAGACTGAAGTGAAAGATTTCTGAGAGCACAATTTACACCTATTTTATCTTTTCTAGTAACTTTACTCTAAAGAGTGGTTGTTAGATATTAGTGTCGTGTAAGTATAATGCATAATGATGAAAAAAACAGTAGGGGAAAAAAAAAGGTGCACCTGAATTTATATACCCCAAAATATATACTGAGAGTTGCTCCAAAGGGCCACAAAAAGAAGTTGATCTCACACAGATTTAGTGCTCTTCTTGAGAATACCAGCTATATTCTTGGGAATTCAGTGATCCATCATTATAAAAATCCCATGATCTCACTTTTTTTCTTCTTCCTTTTTCTTTTTCTTTTTCAAATTGCACACACGTATACAAATATTGTAAGGAACTGCCACCCATGTAGGCAACAATTTACACACTGTGCCCAGTATTGCATTTGCCAACCATCACATTAACTGGTGCTGTTCAAACTTTTTCTACTATGTCAGTCATTTCAAACTCTGCTATTGCAGAAAGCTAGGTATTTTATATCAAAAGTCATTTGACCAATGCATTTACTTTCCTCAGCAGCTGTGCAGGAATGTGTTTTGACTTTTCATCAGTAATAAAACTTAGTTCAGTAGTAGTAGAAAAAAATGACAGACTCTGATTAACAAACAAGACCACACAAGTTATTTTAATATTGGATTTCAGGTTATGCCTGATTAAGCTGAAGTTTGCTGGTCCCTATAGCCTTTGACCATGCATATATCCCTGGGTGAAGATAAATATGTCAGAAATTAAGTCTAAATTGTTCATCTCTTTCATTGCAAAGTTTTTGCCTTACCAAGAGGAACTTGTGCACATCTCAGTAGATGAACTGTACAGACCGCCAGACCACAAATCTGGCATAATATGTCACTATGACACTTGTAATATCAATATATGATGTAATATTTTGCAATGATACCTGCTGTATTTCTCAGATGGCTATACTTCTCTCAGAGAAGCTTAAGGACCATTATGAATACATGCAAATGTGGTTTATGAACAACCAACACTGTAGACAATGGATTACATGGACACTTGCAAATTTAGCTTTTGTATCCAGTTTTTCTACTTGAAGATAGGTTTGATTTTATAGTTTTTAACATTTTTTGGACTTAACAGTTTTTGCATGTGTCTTTCAATGCAAGTGTCTTAAAGGAGAAGCTGAAGTGCTCAAAACCCCATCTAATCTTGGTTTAACAGTGCCTACTTACACTGACATTGCTTTAGATTTAAAATATACTGAAATTTAAATTAACCGATTTAGTCCTTGATGTTTTTGTTAAAATGGCTCATTTCCATGAATAACGATAAAATAATTTTAAACAAAGAAAAAATCCCCTTGCATCTTTTTATTTCAGTTTTTGTTGTGAGCCATGTTTAAGGAGGAAGTGGGGTCAGTATTTAAAAAAACCTCTTTTTTTAACTTTGAATTTTATCATCTTAGTGGATATTCTAAGCACCTCATCAGATGTTAAGAATTCTTGAGTATTTCCTTTTGGAGAAGCGTAGAAGGTAAATAATGTCTACAAGCAAATAAAGGAAACTGTTCTTCAGTGCTTCAAGTGATTAGAATGGCATAAGCTAGGCCTCAGCCAGAGAGGCCTGTCTGATATTGTTTAAAGGTGAGACATGAAATAAAAGAAAACAGGCATAGAAAACTCATCAAGAAGGAATTCTGGTGGGAAGCTCAGCCAGGTGTCTTAGTCAGTTGTGGAAGCAGAAAAGAGAGACTTGTCCAAAAATGCCAAGAGGGGTTTTTCAGAGGTTAAAAATAGCAGGAAGTTATCTGACTCTTCAACCCACTGGAACTAAGGGTCATTTGTCACATGAGAAAGACAGGTGGGACCACAAGGAGGTGCTTCACCCCTTGGGAAAAAATAGCGTTACTGAGCATGCTGGTTATTCATTCAAAGCCAAAGAATGGAGACTTTTTCTTTCCAATCACCTATTCCAGCGAATGCAACAAGATTTTGGGGTAGGGAACGTGGGTTTGGGAGCTCAAGCAATGCTGTTTCTCAAACTGAGCCTATAATTTCCTTATGTGGAAGTGTGAGTAGATGGCAACTGTTCTTTGTTTTACACTGTACTGGTCTTGTCACAGGTACTCAGTAAGTGATGGTTACTGATTTCAGTGACTATTATAATGTACATTTTATTCTCTTATCCCGTTTTATTACTATTTTTTTTTAATAAAGCAATATAAACATATTCCAGTTGGGTTCTGGTTTCCATAAAGACTAAATTACAATTTGCTTTTTATGCAACCAGTCAGTAATGACGCTGTCCTAGGCAAATGATGAATAGCTATTTTGGCTTGGTTCTTAAAAACGCTGTTTTCATATTCCATAGTGAGCTGAACAGAGGAACTCTACAGGAATTGGACTTAAGCTGGCATTTTCTACAAACTCATTCTATACTCAGGGGAAAGTATTATCCCAACAACTATACTGTTACCAGATTATTTCATTAAAGACATGTTTACAAAAGTCATACCTGTGTTATGTCTTTCTCTTTTGCTCTTAGATATGATATGTGAGCCAAATTTACATAGAACTACACACGTATGTTCCTGAGTCTTGGCTAAACTATTTTTTCCTAAGCAAGTGACTTTTGTAACCTTTATTCCTACTGTTTCATAGCACTTATTCCTTTCCATTACTATTTTTCTCTCTTGCATACTTGAATGACAGAAAGCTGCACCCACTATCACATGACCTAAATATTCACTTACAGCGAAATATTTTCAAAGCCGTGACCTTCCAGATCAGGCTACAAATTTGATAGTAACAGCCATTCTATTGATGCTTCTCCTTTCCTTTGTTCCTTTCTCCTAGGGAAAGTAGATTGGAAATACAGCAATTATTCTGCCTGGAAACTGAAAGGGATTTCTAAGCAACCTTGCACAATTGAGCTGGCACATGTGAAAACTGTTTCTGACTCACTGAGCTGGCATATACTGCTAAATCAGCATTGGCAGGGCTCCAGACAGCCTGTCACCCACACTGGATATTGCAGTAAGTACCAGTTCTGGGTATTGTATCCAAATTGGTTTTATTGAGTTGTTTCGCTCAGTGCTGCAAGGTCTGGCTTAAGAAACTAAAGCCTTGGACTAAAAATAAAGAGACCACAGTGGAAGTAAATGTATGTCAGCTGAGCTATGGTAACTGAGTATGCTATTAATAAAAAGACTTTGCTTATATTCCTTTCAATGCCCATATTTTCTTACACAGACAGACTTCTAAATCTTTTACAAAGGTATCAATTAGTTTATCAATTATCTTTATGAAATAGGTCAGAAAATGAAAACACAGACCAAAACATGCAAAGAGTAATTATAAAGTGCAATACCCATGATTTTCTCAGCAATCTTTTTTTCTGGAAATAAATACTTTGTTACTTTTTAGTTGGGGACATAGGAGGTGAACCATAAAGAACTGTTCTCTTTTATAGGTCACTAGGTAAATCTTGATATTATAGTCAATTAGTCAGTCAGTTTCTCATTTCATTTTAAGCTATGTCTTATTTTCTTTCACTTTCTACAGACTAGGGGCATCCATAGAGAGAGCAATCACAGTTCAGCTAATCATGCAAATTTACTAATCGACAATGAATCAGTTGAATCTGGGTGATACACTTATTATATAAAAACTGACACCCACTTTGGACAAGATTTGTCCCATTTGAACTTAGGCACATAGTAAGGACCTTCCAATATAATATGGGAAAAAATAACTAGGCCTCCAGTGAGGTTCATATAATAAATGTTGTTGACTTCAGAGAAAAAGAACGTGGTAGAGATAAAAATATTAGGAAATGGCACCTTAGAATGTGACCGTGCATCCTGGATGCCAGAAAGCCTGTACAGTTCTAAAAAGTCTGCGAGGTCTTCATTGCTCTTACTGCCTATGTTAACTGGATTAAAGACAATCTCTTTCACCTCTCTGTGCTTCACTATCTTCTTTGATTGCATAGTAGGCATACTGATAGGCTTTTGGAAAACAGGAATGGACTGTAACAAATCATCTCATCTACCCTCCTCTTGCAAAACAGAATGGACTGTATCTGAATTACTCCCGATGTATCTTATGAAATCTGGTCCTAAAAGGCTTCAGCAATGGATTTAAAGATGGTCTGACACATTCCAAACAATTTGTTTGGTTGACGTTTAAAAAATTTTAAACTGTAGATGCCTACATTATCAGCTCTCCACTTAGAGACAATGTCAGCTTCTAATAATGTGCTGGGAAATGCTAGAGTGCTTGATTGTTCCTGTCTGCAGGTTCAGCACATATTTTGAAATGGAAATATTTTGTCATAGAATTACTAAATTCACCTGGCTTGAGACAATGGTGAGATAAGTGTATTCATTTGCAAAATAAAACCAAACAAATAAGATAATACAGGTATTAAGACAATAGGTACAGAAATGAAAGCTGATTATACATCTACCTAGTACTTAGTAAGTTCCACAAGTTTTTCTCACCCTATTTGTATCTATCTGTCAAACTAAAACATACTTCATGGTTTCTGGCTGATGTACGACCCTGCATCATCAGGTTGTATTAATGGAAAGGAATCTGTCAGTGGGGAGTCATACTTATTTTTATAGCAGATTAACTTTGAGAGCTATTCATATTCAAAATACCCCTCCCACTCTTTCTGGTTTTCTTAATATTAACTCAGTGGTGAAAAGTTTCCTTTCATCACTCCATTGCCTTCCCTTCCCAGCTTTGAAAATGCCAAGGTCTCTGGGCACGTTTAGGAGTCATTATAACCTGCTGAAATACTCATTGTTGCTCAGAGGTGAATCATTAACAAACCAGAAGGGAAAATGCTCTTTCTTACCTTCTAAAGCAGTACTTAGTCATTGGTACCTTCATATTTTTGAAGACAAATTGTACTTTCATGTAAATGTGTAAATTGACAATCAAATTTCTGCAAATGGGATTAATGCTGGCTTTTGATTAAGATTGTGTCACTTTATTGGTTTATGATTAAAATTGGATAATAAAGACTGACTTTGGGGTGCTATTGTGCTTGGGGTGAGCTAAGTCACCAAACCTGTCTTTAAGGTTCATATAGCTACTGGTGATTCTGCAATCTGCTGAATCTATCTACACACATATGTTACTATACTTACTATTTACATGGTAGTTTGTAATGTCTAGTTTAAATTTTCTTTCCTGCAATTTTACGCTATTTTCCCTCATCATATCCAGCGTAGACCAGGTTAATAACATATTCCCTTCCTTGCTGCCTTCTCTCAGCCTTTTTTAGCTACTTTCTTCCAAACTGTAATTGTATACCATGTTTTCCAGATCTCTGTCCATTTTAGCTCCTCCTTTCTGGACTCTGTCCAGAGGTGCATAACTTTCTTTAGGTATCATTCTCCAAGACTGGATGGAGTTCTCCAGCTGATATCAAGCAGACCAAAAGGATAATCCAAAGTGCCTTGAACAACAAGGTATGAGACTTGCTGTTTCAGATCATGCTCTGCAGAACCCTTCCCTCACCTGTTACTGCCCATGCTGTGTCTGCATAACTGATCATTGCTGCCTACATCTAAAACTTTGACATTTCTTCCTATTGAGCAGCAGCCTCTTTTCAGTATCACCTTTTCAGTTTATGAAGAACTTTTTGAATGAAAGTATGGTTTCCATGATACTTGCAATTTCTCCTAAGTTGTGTCATCTTCAAATGTGATGTCTGTTTTCTATTTCATGATGCAAATCAAAAATACTGAACCAAACACAGGACAGATCCTTGTGGAACTTGTACTGATGAATCATTGTAGTTAGATAATGTGGAAGGGTTTTCAGTTCACTTGGTAGTAACTCTGTCACTGTACCTTAATTTATTAGAAGGATGTTATGGTGGACAGTGCTAAGAGCTTTACGAGGTCAATATAAATTACCTCTCTTATTATACATACATACAACCAAGTATATACATTTTTTCAGCATTAGTGTGGATATATTCAGTCAATATATTTAAGACACAAAAGTCACAGAATGTAAATGAATGCAACTATATGAGCATTATTTTAGTTGAAAAATACAGTTAAAGTAATATATATTTGGTGATACTTGAAATGTACTCTTCTAGGGCTTCCTCATGCAGCTCTTCCTGCACACAAAAGGCTTATCTGAGAAAATGAGTATATGAAAAATGTGCATTGAAATCAACTTCAGTGCCTTAACAGTACAGAGATAATCAAAGGACTAGGCCTGAAGGTTTCTAAAAGAAAAATGCCAAGTTTTCCAGTAGACTCCTCAGTTGTAGTCAGCTGGTTTTCTCTATGACATTACTATTTTTTACACCCTGGGCTTAGGAAGATGTGTGTGCTGAAACCCTTCAAATCACTTTCTCTTCCTAGGACTGACTGACTTCAAGGAAATGGTTATCAGGGCAGCAGCCTTTCAATCCCTGTTGTAAGGAACCAGCTTTGGTTGCCACTTTGACAGAAATGGTTTCTACCCTTAATGATTGTGTGATATATTGTGTAGTATGATTCATTGTAAGAGCTTTGCTAACCAATGGTATGGTTAAATAATAATCATAACGGATATATTTGAATTGTTTGAAAATATAGCTAAAGGACATCTTCCTATGTCCTTGAAAGATCACTAATGATGATCATATATAACATACTAAATACCTTTGCAAAACACTCTGCCCTGGATTAGCTTTATTCAGAACACAGACTGTGATTTTGCTTTGGAAATCTTTATAATTCCTATGACCTATACAGTTGAAAAAACCCACCAACCCCCAGCTATACTTTTCCAAAAGCAGAACAAAGAAAAGAAATAACATACCTTTCACAAGGGACTTGGTATTATCTGCAACCCTATAATCCAAATCTCATTCTGTTTCTTCAATTGGTTGAGTGATTTCAGTAGGCGTGCCTGCAATCCAATAAATTTTAAAACAGCTGTAAAAATAGATTTCATTCACTGAAGGATATCCTACTAATGGATTAACAGAAAAGTTAGTAAACATAACAGGGAGTGTGGTGAATTACAAATATCCCAACAGTACCATACAACTTATCCCAAGATTGTTATTTGTCAGTGATATTTGGGATAACTGCTTCTTTGGAACCCACCACTATTGCTGAGGAATAATATATATTAAAAAAATCTTACTTTATCTAGCAGCAGAGAGAGGTTTCTCTGCCAAGAAGATCCTGTGAAATGCTTTAATAACTGGTTAACACTCATCTGGAAGTTTTAAAAGGGTGTTTACATAAATAAAATATCATAATAATTTTAGACATACAGAGTATGTTATAGCTGAGATCAGCTATGGTAGCCTTGCTAATACTTTGATCTTATGGGTGCTTTCTTGAGAACAAAGGAGGTTTTTATTAAAGCTAGTTCTCAGAATATGAGATAAATCTCTGAATGGTGACAGCAACCATTCATGGTGCCTTACTAAGAATACTGTTTATGATTACAATAAATTACACTTCTCTTCTTTAAAACATGGTAAATATGAAAGGGTTGAGAGTGGGGGAAGCCTACTATGAAGCACCTTAAGAGAAATATTAAAGTATTTTGCAGTGCATTTCCTCCTATTTTGCAGTAACAAAATATTAGTATTACTCTGTGTGTTAGAATGAACACACAAAAGGAACATCAAAACAGGAAAAAAGAAAAAAAAAACCAAGCAGGAAAACCCACCAAATTTCTTGCTCTCATGATTCCAAAGGCAGAGGGATCAGAAACAGAAAGGATGAAATATATTGGCGTAAAAATCAAGCTTGTGCTTAGCCATACTTTGGGAGAATATTCTGATCTTTATTTAGTAAAATACAGTCACACATAGATTGTGAACCAGAAATTTCCTACACTTTAAGCCGAGTTCATCTCTATATAAATTGGCAGACACTTCAGGAGAAGTCACAAAGGGCTCCACAGTAAGCATACCTGGAATAGTCTACTGAGAGGAAAAGTACTTTTCCTTTATTTTCTATATGCTGATTTCTGTTCATTAGTGTGAAAGTTTATATGACTTCCAAATATGAAATTCATTAGACATTAGTAGTAGCTCATGGCAACGTGCCCCCTAGGTTGAATATCTATGGCATATTGTGTCTTGTTTCAGTTTGTTCTGTGTATTTTACTCTTTCCTACTCTAACGAAACTGAACTGCTGATCTTTCACATTACTCCAATTTACCAAGCCATTTACATTTCCTCAGTAATGTTTTTTGAAACCTTTTCTATTATTGATATAATCTTTTTTGAGATAAGATGGTCAGGGCTGAAATCAATTTATCAGGAGAGCATACTGCTAATTTATATACTTCCAGTATTCTTTCTTTCTTATCCTTTATTTACAATGAACAGTTTATTTTCATAGTTGACTTACATACAGTGAACCCCCCCAAACATGCAGTTTAATTTGAATGGAGGTATTACAGACATTAGTTTGACCCAGGATTTCTAAATGCTTCTCGTTTCAAGGTCATTTTAACTCCCCGTGTCAAATACTTAATGGGATGACATTCAAATAGATCCCTGCACTAGTTATTGAATGTTTACTATCTGTGGAAATCTAGAATCCTGTAGATTTTACTTCATCTCAGCAATAGCAGATGTGAACTTATTTGAGAGACTAACAGGGAGTTGTGATACCCTTTAGCTCACTCTGTTAAATGTTATAGCCATTCAGATGGGCTCTTTGTCTTCTCTTAAACTATATACAAAATTGTTTTCTAAAATCATTCCATACATTTCATAAAAGTAATCGAAATGGGGATTCCTCAGTCCTTTCTAATACCTGGTATGGGTTAGATGTGAAAGGCACCCTTCAGGAGTAGCTTTGTCCTTGGCTGAGGGCTCTCTTCCACAATACTCTCTTGCATTCTTTTTTTAACATGTGGTTTTACCATTCACAAAATCACTCAGAATTTAATCTGAAAAGTTCATTTGCCATCATTCTGCTACTGAAGATGACAAATGAGAGTCCTGCCTATTAAGATTGGTTAAAGTTCCAAATGGGTACAAAAATAAACAGGAGCAGATTGAAATTGCAAGAGTACGGAAACAAGGAAACCATGTGAACACAATCAATAGATTTGATAGAATTGTAATAGAATTATCACAGATGGCAGGTCATAGTTTGGACACCTCTGTCCTAAATCTCCACTAGGTCTGTAATGCCTACAACCCGCCAGCTGAAACTCCACTGGAACCAACACACCTTCTGTTTCAAACTCAGTTATACTACGTAACTGCATAATAAGACTTTCACTTTGCAATCAAGTTTCCTGGGACTGTAGTGTTCTCTCCTGCTTCCTTAGTCTAAACATGCACTAAGACTTTCTACCTATTTACCCAGGTAAATATAAGGAAACTTCTGCTTCCATTTCTGATAGTAGGTAACAGTTTTAGGAATTATTTACTGCAGCCAATGCTGTTCTAATCACAAGCATCACGCGATATGAGGGGAGCTGTCCTTACATCTGCTCTAAGGTAAATTGCTGTTACTACACAAACCCCTATCAGCGGTCCAGCAACTTCTTGTCTGTGCTGGTTTGAGATGGATGCATTTTAAGGATGTTTTGCCTATTAAATCCTTACTAATATAGCCTACCAGTGGAATGTGTTATGTGGCAAAGGCTCATCTGCACAACTACAGAGGTTCCTCCCAGGCCCATCACAGGAGCCATCAGTCCATCTGCACATGACCAGAGGAGGACAGGGGCACAAAAGCAGGGCGGAACACAAATTTAGGACTGAAAGGAAGGGAAGGCCGATCAGATCTTTTCCAGGAGAGCCTGAGCCCCATTGTCCAGGTGTGAAACCCATCAAGATGAGTCAATGCCGGAGCACCTTTTGGATTCATGGGGGTTTCTGCCTAAAATGGGACATTTAGGGGAGAAATTAAAGGCAGAAAAAGGGAGGAATTTAGGTGATTTGGGAGGAACAACTGTGTGAAAAATAAAAGGAATAAGGGGACCAAAAGGGCCTGCCGCATAAAAAGTTTGCTGGTGGGTATGCTTGTGTGGCCATGCCTTGCATCCGATTAGTGTGGTCTGCCCTATCTTCTAAGTTCCTTCCCAACTCTTTCTTGGGTGTGAGACTGTCTGTTCTGTGTGCACGTGTGCGTACGGTGTGTGTACGGGGCTCTGAGTGCACCAACTGGGGTCAGACCATGGGGTGTTCCATGGGTCTGAGGTGCCAGCGACCAGAGTGCATGCAGACATGAGTGAGCCTGCGAGCACCAGCAAAGGTCACACTGGACTAGTGGTCAGTGAGCTGTGTGTGTGTCTGTGTGTGTGTCTGTGTCCAAGGGTGAGACCATGGGAGGAGCTGACTCTTGGAGGAAGTGGGGGAGTCCCAACTACCTCTAGAGAAAGATTGTGGGGTCTGGGAGTCTCTAGAGGTGACAGCTGCTGGTGTCTGTGTGTGTCTCACTTCCTCCCCCAATCACAGACAATGAAAATTTCACTTTAGTCACTTTATGTCTCTCCACTACAAATAGCTGACAAAATAAAGTGTTCTGCATTAGTATAAATTCAAATTCCAGGTTAATGTAGACAAAAATATTACAGGATATATGCACAAGCATGCCGCTATATTCCATACCTCACAAATGGAAAGCAGGTGCAATCCTGCTGAAACTTAACATATAATAAATAAAAGCAATTTATAGACATATGTTATTAACTATTTCCTATATATAATCTATAGTTGGCTTGTAATTCAGAGAATGCAATTTTTCTTTACAACAGTTTCTGTAAAGTTACAGTAGACTGAAGATCCAGTGAACTGCCAGGAGAGTGGCTGTTGCTTTAACAGACACTGAGGACCTTCATGTGTGAGGGTGATGATGGAAAAGCTAAGCCTGTATCCAATTACAGTGTCACCTTTACATTCAAGGCTGTCTGCAAACAAATAGCTTTCCCTTTATGCACTCTGCATATTCAGTCATTCTTACAGTGATTTAAAAGACTTGTTAAAAAGTCAGATCTTTTCAGATAACATTCCAATAACTTAAAAAAATATTTATTCATTTACAATGTTTTTGTGGGTCATTTTCAAAGTGTTTGATAAACATTTGTGTAGAGAGGCTTAGATTTCATTCAAGTCTTGAAATGACAGATTTGCCCAGCAACAGCAATGCTGATATCAGAGCACTAACATTGTTTGAAGACTCTGCCTGTGAGTATAGCATTTAGTTTATATTTAGACAGAAAATCCTACTGGGATTCCATAAATCTGCAAAATGGTCAGACTTTCATGCTGTTACAGTCCACTGCACAGCAATATTTCCGTGTGTGACTCAGGAATAAAAAATGCTAGGTCAGCTTCATATTAAAAAGACAGAACATTTAATTGAAATGTGTTTTTTTTTTCTTTATTATGAACAAAGTTTTATTTTTTTGTACTGCTTGTTGATCTATCCTCATTTATTCCTTGGTCTGCTAGTGACTTTACCATAATAACAAAGGAAAATCAGTCTCCTTTCCTTTTAATTAATAGAAAATGTTTCATCTTGGACATTCAGACTAAAGCAGCTTCTTTTTAAGATTTGTAGAAAGATGAGCTTTTGTACCATGATTTAACAGTAAAGTACCAGCAGCCTCAACTTTAATATCAATACATAGCTTTGTGTAAGTATCATAAGGTAATAGTAGAAAAGAATTGGTAATTCCAGTTGTGGAGAAAGGCAAGCATATCTTTGTAGTCGTGTCTTGCGTGTTCTTTCATGGTCAAAGGTTCACACTAGTGTCCTGGTTTGGGGTGCATGTCATTCAAAAATGAAATATTGCTGGTAAATGTTTAAATGGAGTTTACACTGAGACCCATTACTAATTGGACCTTACTTAAATCTGACCTACTTATGTTTGGCAGAAAAGTCACAGCAAAACTTTTTAACAAGCAATATAGATAGAGTGAGGACTGACATACTAGAATGTGTTTCTAGGTTCTATACGAAATTACACCCTTATGGCACAAGCTAAACCGGTATTAAAAAACAAACAGTTGCAATCCTCTGGGTATTGAGCTATTCAGGCTCTCTTGTGAGTCAGTCTCGGGAACACATCCCCACAGGCACACGTATATATGCACAGAGCCAGACAGTGGAATTTTAATGATCTTGATTGAATGGCATTTTGGTAGCTTTGATTATTTTTCCTATGCTGCAACACCAGCGTGCTCACCGGAAAAGAACTCAGGTGTATGCATAGTAAGCATGTGCAAACAATCCACTGCTGCCACCCAGGAAGTGTAGAAATGCATTATTTTGGAACACCATAATGGCATTTTGTTCTCTTTCTGTCTGCTAGAACAGATTCAGAGGCTTAAGAAAGCAAGAAAAGAACTGCCCTGTATTTAGATACAATCTGATTTTGTTTAGCAGTCTTCAGTTGTTAAATGAAACTATTTTCAAAGTAATTATTTAATTAATTAATAGATGCATATATACTTCTTTTATTTATCTTGCCTATGTCTGTTATTCCTGGTTTCAGTTAGGAAGAACATTTTAAAAAACTGCATCAGAAAAATTTATATTCATGAATTTGGTACTCCTCACTTTCAACAGAATTTTTTTTCACTTTAATTTTACTGACTGAATTTTTGCATGTAAAATGCAAACTGGGCTTTTCCAGTATGACACAGTTCTCAACGAGCCTTTCATGTTTCAGCATCTTACTAGGAAAATTTATATAGCTCTAACTGATGAATACAACTGATTTACAAGCTCTGCAAATGACACAAACCAATACCAGTGTAAGTACTATTTACTGTATTTGTAAAAGATTTGCAGGGTCCTGGGGAACACAGTCAGTCCTGTAACAGACAAAGAAGATAAAAACTACAGAAAATTACAACTTTTAAAATCGTGTTTCATGAGACTAGCTGTACTCTCTGTATCTGGGTTTTGTTTCCAGCTTTTTATTATGATAGGAACACAAAAAATTGAAAGGTCATTCATGAAAGCTCAGTTTAATTTTAGACAAAGAGGAAATTAACAAACTGCAAACAAATAAATGCTGCACAGATAAATTAAGCACCAGTCTTGGCAAAATGATAGTGTCACTTTTATGTAAGCAATTTCCTCTCTCTTAAAACATTCTTAACTATTGGATTCTAAATCATGAGAAACAAAAAAATCATAGACTTAGTAGAGTGTGCTTGACTGCTTGTGCCAAAGCTTGTTTTAATTTAAATGTCTCAATTTATTTCTATATATATGGAGCAAGCTGGAGAATAAAGAGTATGAATGAAGATGTTAATTTTGCTTTCCTGTAGTTCTGTGACTGTATGCTAACTTTATATAGAAAGAATCAAAACACTGCATGCTATGTCAATGTCGCTTGCTGTGATTTACATTTATGTTGATGAAGAGAATGCATCTTCACTGCTACTACAGTATCCTAGAAATATTATTGTATTATTGCCACTCAGAGGCTTGGTCTTATATATTTACTTCCAAATAAATACATTTAAACGAGAGTAAAAACATTACATATGAGAAGGCTGGGATGTCAAACTGGTTAGTGGTTTACCTTAGCCTCATTAAAAGTACCAATTATCAACCTCTCCATTCATGGGCCTGCAAAATTTTAATGACACAAAAGAAATACACATCAAAAAGAAATCCCTATATCCCACAGAAACTGAAAGCTAAGCCTAAAGAAGGTGAACTAAAACATAAATATTATCCTCTTCAGATGCTTTCTTCCTTCTAGCAGTGGTCAAACTGGGATCAGATTGGGCTCCAACAGAGGAGGAGCAGCAAGAGCAGGCTGTTCTGCCAGGGTGGTGAGCAGGAGTCAAGGGTGGGAGCAAGGCAGTGGGGGCAATGACCTGAGTGACAAGTGCCACAGTCCCACAGTACCTGAACAAGGAGGGCAGAGCAGGTCTGGGGACAGCTAGCCAACACGTCGGCCAGCAGGCCAGTCCATAAGCAGTAAGGCACGTCCAAGGTCGAGCCAGGAAGTCCTGGTCAGCAGGTCAGGTCTGGATCGGTGCAGTACACGGCCAGGCACCCACATGGCTGCCCCCAGGCAGGGACCAAGGGCAACTGCCCAGCTTTAATGCTGCTCCTGAGTGAAAGGGGACAGCCTCTGCTACGGTTTCTTAGGGCTTTTCCTCAAACAGCTCTCTGATTCAAGGCTGCACAGCTGCACTGTCGGTGCTGGCCCTGAGCCCAGGCAGCCGAAACTCCAAGAGGAGGCTCTGACACCAGCTTCCTCCAGTTCATTCTTTTTCATACCCTGATTGCAGCTAGGAACGGGAAACCAAAGATCTCTTACAATTTGGGCACTGCTAAGAGTGACTTGTCACCCCCACTAGAGTAAGCATTCATGCTGTGTCATTATTTGACCTTAGTGACCCCACACATGTATTAAATAGGATGTGACACTTTATACGGGCTGTGCATGTGCACCACGTAGTGAGAGAAGTCTCCTTATTATCTCTCTGGAAACCTTTGGCTAAACTGGATAAGAGGTTCAACTCCATCTCAAGTTGAGAGATGTCATTAGCTGCATACAAAAGCTGTGTTCAGTTCTGTCAGTCCATTTCTTTTCTAATGCTCATATTATTTTTTTAAAAAAACTTTTCTAAATATAAATAAAATACAATGCCCACTTATTTGTTTCTGGTTGTTGCCTCCAAGTTCATAGAATTTTTCAAGAATCAGGTAGAGGTGTGGTCTGTGCAACCGGAGATCTTTTATTTTGAAGGGGACATGTACATTGATAACATGTTATGAATTTGAATATAACCTACTCTGTAGAATCAACTCTGTCTCTAAAACTCGAGAAGTCCTATCTTAATATTTTATCATTACAAAGTTACTACCGCCTCTCTTTTCATTTCCATGTCAGGTGATGAAATGCTGGAGTAATTATGACTTTATTATATGTCCTCTTATTTAAGTAATTTGATTCCTCTCTGCAGCCTATTAATCGGCTTCCAGATACTACAAGTCACTAAATGCATTGTGGTCAAATTCACCTGAAAAAGGCAAATCTAAGTATCACATAAATCCTTCCAATTCAAAGTGACACCCATAGCTCAGGGCATTAGCACTGGATTAGAGTTACTATACAATATAATTGTTTATGCTGTTTTGCAGTGTAATACAGACAAGACTACACAATCAAAGCTTTCACAGACATAAACAGACATCATACACTGTAATTATATTTGTCTGCAAGATTATAATAATCATAGATGGCAGGTATTATAAGGCAGTTCTTTTTTCTGGTTAACCCATTCAGCAGAAACATCTTACTCCAAAAGCAACTTCCAGTAAGGGAGTAAAAGCCTGTTTTTGCTATATTCTTGTGATGGGAAATTTCTATAAAATAGATGCAAAAGCAAAATATTCATTTATTGTTGCCTTTTCACTTAGTGTTATAATGTGTAATACCTCCTTTTGACTCAAATTTTCTCTTTTACTTTTTTAGAGAGCTTTTCAGGAGCTTAAAGCACAAGACCATCAAACCACTTCAGAAATGATCGTCAGAAGCAAAGGTTTATGTGACTTACAATTAGCAGTGTCATACTGTGTAAATCAACACATAAGGATTTTATCTTAAAGCTACTGTGTGCACTTCTATTTTTAGAAGACAGATAGCCCTTTTTATGCCAAATGTAACAAAACCTTCATTCTTGCACTGAGTGCGCAAAAGGTACTGACATCAGGAAATGGATGAGAGTCCTTACATAAAATAAAATATGAATTTCCTGTATTTTTCCAGTCTTTTTGTGAAGACAACCTTGAAACCTTTTTGTTGTGCAGACTCACCACCATGATGGTGATGAGAAACTGGAAGGATGTGAGGAACTAAAGCATTGGAACCTTGTAGAACTTGGCCTACAACAGATGTTAAAAAGCTAGGAGGTGATTAATAGGGGGAATTTTGTTTTACAAAAAATGGTTATAATTTGAGACGTGTTTGGTGTGTTGCATGGAGGAGTAACAGGCTAGACTAGGATAAAATCAAGAAGGAAATTTTTGCTGACTAAGCTATCAGAAGTGACATGAGTGAGGGAGGAAATACATGCTTTTACAAGTCAATCCATCTAAAACTTGTTTTAGTCAATTGATTGAATTGGTCTTTATACGAACTGCAATAGGACAGGGGAAAGCATTATATGCCATTTAAAACTTATTCCAGCTAGGCTAAATTTTTAATGGCTGTACTTCCACAATTTTTAGTGCTATCATCATTAGGTATTTATTCAGCTGATACATGTGGTATCCTAGTGTCATGTCTTTAAAAACATATATAGAAATACTGTTCTTACCATAGAGATCTTACATGAATTGGTAAGTTCAGATAAATTTCACTGAATTTTCACTGATTTTTAGAGTTGGAAGGGACCATAGAGATCATCTAGTCCAACTCTCCTGCCAAAGCAGGACCACCCAGAGCATGTCAGATCATGCTACTCAGGACGGCATCCAGGCGGGTCTTGAAAATCTCCAAAGAAGGGGACTCCACGACCTCCCTGGGCAGCCTGTTCCAGGGCTCCGTCACCCTCACTGTGAAAAAGTTTTTCCTCATATTCAAGTGGAACGTCTTATGTTCCAACTTGTGCCCATTACCCCTTGTCCTCTCACTGGCAACTACTGAAAAGAGTCTGCTTCCCTCCTCCTTCAGTCCGCCAGTAAGATAAGTTCCCTCCTCCTTCAGTCCTTCAGTAAGAAGCAAACACATGGTACAAAGTAAAAGTTCAATTACAAAGTTTTTTGACACAAGAATTCTTTCTTTGCCTATAAAACAAATTTTAATGAAATTTATTCCTAATTGTCTGCAGCTGCTGTGTTCATGATTCATTAGCTATTGTCTGATAGTCATCTTGCCAAAGTAGGGTTTTGCGATTTGTCCACATATTTAAGAGAACAAGCTAGCACAAAGGTTCATTGGTTTCCCTCTTGAATGAATAAGCCCAAAGGGTAGGGACAAGGTAATGCCGTGTTTCTGGCCTCTTTAATCCCAGATGTTATCTAGGAGAGTTGGCAGAAAGGGATGGAGGCCTGTATGTTCACAACCACGTCACATAGTACATAGAAGATTATGTATCATGTTAGCTCGTGCTTTTTGATGGTTTAAGATCTTTTCAGCACTACACCATGCTATCTATCCCAAAGAAATCTGGCCTAATTGCAGTACACCCTGTTTGATGGTAGATTTTCAGAGCATAGTACTTTGGAAAAATCTTCCAGTAATCCTGAAAAAAGTATGCCTGATACAAAATTCCTCCCTGGAATTGCTCCTCTTTGAGGCAGCCCTGCATCTTCCCTTGGAAGCAAAAGAATGATGTACAGTCCCAGAGATATGCAAAAATATAAATAAACACCACTTCATTTGTAAATATTTGGTAAATGCCACCAAGGACATTTCATGACTGGGCTCCTGCCCTTCTTCATCTCCTAATGAAATTTAAACCTTTCAAGCTATATTACAGATATTTTAATTGTGATATTTAGATAGGGCTTTTAAAGTAAAAGAATTGGAGTTTTGTTGGGAGCTGGAAGTCCAAAAACAGTGTTCAAAATAATCTACATCTACCCCGGAAGGACAGTAAAAGTTGTTTTTTACAGTGCTTTTTCACAATATTTTGTGCATAATGTAACCAAAGATTCTGAAGAAGGACTAAATTCTTCTCTGTTGTTAATAAATAAAAACTCATGTAAGTTATAAATCTCCTTTGGCTTTCCACTGTGCTAGTTCTGAGTACCTGCAATATCTGCTTCATTTGAAGCTGCTGAGGACGTGGTTGGAATTTAGGTCTCCCTTTACTTCTTGGCTTAAGAATGAATGACCCCTGTAAAGACACCAGAACAGTCGGGACAGAAGTAACTTTTACTTTTAACAGCTTGTGCCCATCGTGCTGCTGAACATGGGGCATGGTCCCATCACCTGAACCCACTGCAGGAGGAATGTCTCCAGCAGAGGACTTGGCACAGCGAAAGGCTTCAGTTTTTCTCTTCCAGTGTTTATTCTGGTTTATATTGAAGATTAATCATCTTCTCTCCCAACTTAATGTCAGATGTTAGCTATTTTGCCTGAAGAACAGATTATTCTGGAGACCGATTAAAGCCCCTGTTTGTAGTGAAAGAATTGTTAAAATGCAAACCAGTCCCTTTTAAAGGCCATTTCCTGCCCTGAGTCATTCACACAGGGTTCCCATTGAATTCAAAGAGAATTGCACACACTCATCCAAGGGCAGAATTCATCCCCAGGTTTAAAGACTGTGAATTTAGTAAATCCTTAAAAATAGTCAGTTTATATACCATAGAAGCTGTACTCACCTCAATATAATGCCTACAGTCTTAAACTTTAGAATCTATGAATCTCACGTGTTGAATTTTTAATGGAAAATGCAGAAAAAAAAAATTTACACTTTAAGTCATCTTATTGATGTATGAAAAAAAGCACTAGAAGAATTAATTTTAAAAAAGGAATTCTTAATAATAGTCTTCTGCTGATATTAAAAATCTTTTGAAAATAGTGAAAGGCATTCATATCTGTCATTGCTAAGGTACTCAAAAAGTTTCAAGAGGAAAGATGTGTATTATAAAAGTTTTGACCTTAAGCAACTGGTATACACAAAAGTATTTTGTTTTGGATGTGCAACACCGGTTATGTGACTTTCTGAAAAATAAAAAAATCCAAATCTTTTCCTAACCACAACAGCCAGGGTTCAGTTCATATTTTTAAGGGAGGAAAGACTGTTTATTTTGTGTACATAATACTTGATCATTGCAAGTATTAATATGGCTTCATACTTTTAAAGATAATATGACATGAAAAATAGGGAAGAAATACTTTTTCCTAACTCTTTCATCACTCAGTGGTTTAATACAATGTTATTTTTAGGAACTTATATTTTATACATTTTCCTATTAATCAAGTAATTTTCATGTCCTTAATTCACACTCAGATAAGTCAATGGATTTCCCTTCCTAAAGAGGGCATGCTTTTTCCTCACATACGCACAACCTCCCTGAGGTGGTAATTAAGGAATGCAAAATAGAGACTTATAGGAATTCATTGCAAAGAACAAAAGGTGATATTTGAAAAGAATGGATTCAGAATACCATTCCCCTACTTCCAAATAACTCCATGCCATCACTCTCTAGGCTTAAGTCCACGCACATTGACATTTTATAACTTTTCAAGAACATACTGAATGTGACTACATTTTTTTTTGTCTACTCAAAATGTTTGCAACAGTACACATAGTGTGTGATTAGTGGAAATAACAAAATGAGATATCATATGATAATGCATGGTAAATGAAACATAATCTGTCTATGCCATTTTAAATGCATTTGTGACTGGTCCCTGACCAAATACCAGTGTCAAAAGAGTGGAATTCTGGCTACAATAAAATATATAGGTAGTCATTATGTGAAGGGACTTAAAATGCCAGGATTCTTCATGAAAAATAACTCCTGTCAGTAGCTGAGCTAAATTAACAGAAAAGCTTGTCTATAGATACGGTTTTCAACAGATGTTTTCAAGGGGTTTCAGGTGAAAGGGGTTCTGTGTATCAAGAAACATATATATTAAGAAACACATGCAAAACAGCAGAAGTGTGTCTTGCGATTAAGATTTCTCTTAGTTATAAACTAAGCCTGATTGTATGCCAGTCTGAAAGGCTGCTTAGAGATCACTCCTGTTATAATCCCTTTCAGAGCAAGTAACTTGCCAGCTGAGCCAAGATGTATTTCTTTCTTTCTTGCATGGCTGGCCTCCCTGGCAGTCCTTACCGGGAGGGCAGGCAGCCGCTGTATCTGTTCAACTCATGGGAGACAAGTTAACCCTATCCTCACCAGTCGTTTACAAATTATCATAGGATAAAAAGAAAGACTATCTCAGCCATCACTCCATTTTAAGGGTCAGAGATCACTGCCAAAAGTGAGTACCCCATGCTCTTCTGAAAACTCAGTGTTAGGTAGTAACTTGCTACCCACCTGGTAAATGCGAACATGTGGATCATTCATATTCGTACTTAATTGAAATTTATCTGAGTTCCAACTTTGTGATCCCGTATTTCAGATTCACTGCAAAGGCAGAGATCAGCTGAGTTGGAAACCTGAATCTGAAATTGTCACAAATCTAACTTAGACCTGAGTTTTACTTCTAGCCAGCCCTTCTGCCCCCAATCCCTTCTGCCCTGGGGGCTCAGTGCCAGCCCTCCTTCTGCCCGGGTTCTCCACAGACGCAAAGTGTGGTTCTGGTTTTCTCCTACAGTTACGATACTAAACAAGACAAGAAACATAATATCATTTTCTATTCCATTCCACTTCTATTCCAGGTCTATCCTTTCTGCTCACAGAATTGCACTAATTACCAGTGTTGTAAAAAATGTTTTATTTACAACTTGCAGATCTTGTATGCACTTGCATTTTCCAAACACATATATCACCCATGTTGTTTATTTGCATAATTATAGTATTTTACAGCATATGAACTGCTTTAATTGTATTTTAATGAAAGTATTTAACTGAATAGGTTTGAGACTTTCTCATAACTATACCTGCACTTAAGATAATATTGAAAACTGCTAATTGTAAGAATATTACAAGACAATTTCACGTCTTGCAGTTACAGCACAAAATACCAGCTGCTTAAGCTCATCTTTGTGCTTCTGCTTTGTTTTCATTTATAGTATGACACGTTTTTTTTTTTAACAATAAATTATGTGTCTTTTCCTTCAAATGTAAAGCTTTGATCCTTAGAGAAATTAAGATAAACCTCGGTCATCAGGTTTTGGTTAGTGTTCAAATTTTACATAAAATATATAAGTAAATGTTGAGAGAAGAAATTACTCAAAAGTTAAAACATGCATGAAATTAGTATAAATCCTTCTCTGACTCTGGTATTGATAACTACCTTACACATTTGCTTTAATTCTCTACATGAATCAGGTTTTTCCTGGGTATTTTCTGCTCATGTTAAGTCCAGTTCTTTAGCCAGTAAGCAGACTAGTCAGCTTTCCTGAAACAGGGAGACAGGAATGAGCTTCATGTCAGCTCTTTACATTTCAACTGTGAGTCTTCTACTAATGCTTTTGGAAAAAAATTACATATTTACCCCCTCTCTAAATTATTCTGATACATAAAAATATCTTGTCATTTGTGCATAAAGTGTGATTAACAGCAGAGATTTGAAGGAGTGAATTGGCACAATACAGAATTTTTATTTGCTCTGCTGAATATCAATAGGAACTTGTGTCAGGAAGAAGAGGAATAATGAACTGATACTTTGACAAAGGCCTGCACAACTTCTGTCAGCCCAGCTACTTCTTGGTACATCAGTATTATTATCCTCCTTATCATCATTAAACAAAATACTTCAGCACTCTGAGAACTACTATTATATAAAAAAACAAAACAAGCTTCTTCCATTTATTTCTAAATGCTACCATATAGAGATTTTCCCTCTTTGCCAACAGCTGTGTTCTTCACAGGATTTTTGTTCCTTTTTTTTTTTTTTTTTTCTGTGTCCATTTCTGGAAATACTGATGCCAGATACTTTGGGCGTATTGTGCATCTCTAAATGGAACTGTAGCTTGATATATTTACAATGCATTAGTTGAAAGGTTATTTGTATATGATCTTACTAACATACAGTATAATTAACAGCAGAGAATTGATAAGCCTATTATTATTATTCTAATAAAAAGATTAAACTTTTTATTATATTGAATTGTTATATCTGTCCATTTCAGTATCACAGCTATGTTACTACAGTGCGGACTGTGAATATTAATATTGAGTTGCTGTGATTATCTACGACCAAATGTGATTTCACTGTTATCTGTAACAGTTACACTAATCAGATTTAAAGCTGGCCAAACACTTTTAATATAGCCAGGCAGAGGCTTGCATTAAAATGCTATGCTGTTTTACCTCTGAAGAGAAAGGAAACACTTACAGTATTGTTACATAGGATTACAATTTTTTTCTTCATTAAAATGGTTTTAAAAAAGTCATTGACTGAAACTGAGATTCCTTATTAATGAGCATTAGAAGAAATGCCAGCCTGAGAAACAAATGCAGATAGTTTGCAAAGACAAAGTCAGTTTTCAGCAGCTACATGCATTTTCTTTAAAGCATGAATTCCTAGGTAAAATGTTTTACAAATAGCATAGTTATCTGGTATTTAAAAAGGAATGCAAAAGTTTCATATAGGCATGTTTAAGCACTGAACTGTATGTACTCGAATAAACCATGCTGTAGATTTATCGGCCAGCACTTTGTTGTTAGGCCTGGCTGCTAACGAAATCACTGAGAATTTTGGCTTCGTCTTTAACGGCGATCATTTCCCCAAGTACAGTTTCCCCAAACTATGGGACTTGCCTCTCCATGAAAAAAGACTGAAATAAAACACAACTCTTCTGGAGCTTCTGAAGGCTGACGTAGCTTGCCACACTGCTATACACAATATTGTTAAATGGCAGAGAGCCATTGTAAAGGCTATTTTTACAGTATTCTTGCCAATCCTGGTTGATATAAAAACTTATTGGGCTCTCACTGGTAACAATCCCAGTCACAATTGCCAAATGATTTGCTCCTGAGAGCCTATGATGTACAATTATTATAAAAAAGGAGTGTGGTTTCCTGTTCTTGAGAAACATACCTACCAAGAAGGAATATCCTGTACAGTAGAAATTGGAATAAACAGTAAAAAATTGCAGAATGACCCTCAGAAATCTTAAAAAAACTGCAGTTGTAACTAAAACATACCACATATCTCCCAAGTCAGTATATTCAAAATGAGCCTTATTTTACAGCAAAAGAGACCAATGGCTGGACTTTGAGAAGTTATGGACAACATAAGCTAAACAGTATTTCTTTCTTGGTAATTCCAAGGGTTACTGTTAAAATATTCTTTCAACTTAAGCCTGGACAGAGACTGTGATATAACTGAATGGATTTCTGAACAGCAAATGGTGAGATTTCTTGGAAAAAAGTAAAAGCCTCAGCACTGAAAATTCTGGTAAGGCCCTTTGCAACTGGTTTCTGAAAAATGAAAGTAGCTTATTGTATTTATTTTTAAAGGTATTAAAGAAGCCATCATCACAGCACTCAGTAATATATTTCCTGGTTCAGAATTTATTTTGGCAATAATCCCAATTTGCATCTGTTTAAGCTAGATCATGGGGTTAGCCTTCCAAGCCCTGAAACATGACATAAATATGAGAGACTCCAAATTGAGTATAACATCAACGTTTATCATCATCATGTGGAGTTTGATGAAAGCAGTTTCATATTATTATATACATTTTTTCATTGCTAATTAAAAATGTATTTCTGTGTTTGTTTATAGAAAAAAAGAGAAATGAATACAAGTGCAATGGAAGGCAGTGCAAGCTCCATCTCAATTAATGAAAAATAGAACACAAGGCTATTATTGTACTTGTCTTGGATGTTGCTACATGACTGCTGATTAAGTTATACTGCTCAAAACAAGGCAAAACACCAAAACATGTAAATGCTTGAATATATCCAATGATATTTAATAAGGCTTTCAAGGATGTAGCTAATTTTAGCACAGTATACAAAGCCAAGAAGACTGGAGTGGCCAAAGAAGATTTGGCTAGAAAACACTTTAGGGAATCGATGGAAAATAATGGCCTATCCACTTTTTCAGGGGTATTTTGATATCATTGCTATCTTAATTCTTATTCAAATTTTAGTCTGAATTTTAGTCTTCCATGAAAAAATGTTTCTTTCCTGTCCTTGGGAAGGCAGGACATCCAGAGAATCCCTCTGAAGTGGGCCCCAGTGGGGACATACAAATTTAAAGCCTCTCGCTACTACTATATTTAGGAAAAAGGAATGTTTATGGGGCAAAATAAGAAGATGTGACGGTAGCAATGGCTGGAAGGACAAAGAAATGGGGGAAGGATCATGGAAAGCATCCTCTGTCCTCTGCTTTTATAAAAATAGTATTAAACAATTCCTGTTATAAACTAATGCAGAATCTTAGGCAATAAGGAGGACATATAACCAGTAGTTTGACATCTGGCTTTGTGCTGAAAAGTTGCTGGCCAGTTGAAATCTGCTGACTGTGGTTGCAGTTCAGTACAGCTGTCTCTCCACAGACAAAGGATGCCCACCATGTACGGCTGAACTCAAAAGTAACCCAGTTTACCAAAACATTCCTCACTGTGTTAAAATAGGTGGCCCCGCTTTTGAGGTATCTGTCCCAGATTTCCCTCCACCAACAATCCTTACGTCAAATACACAGCTGTTTACTCCACTGTGGCCTGAGATGAGTGCTCATCCTGCATCTCCTGTCCTGACTAAAGCGTTCGTTCTAGCAAGACGTTTCATGCAAAACCTTGAATGAAGCTGTAGTTAAAATACATTGAAATATTGTATCATCTTCCTACCAAGCAAGGCAAATTCACACTGAGAACAAATGTACACATTAAATTGCAAAACTGAAGCATGTAATTACAAACAGAAAATACACTAATAATTATAAGGCCATAAAAATAAAAGAATAAATAAAGAATTGAAAATCCACAGACAGAAATATGGTGAAGAAAGAAAAATGCTAATTTGTGTGGGTGGCTCTGAGCAGCAAGAACCCATAGATGCCCTGAATGCAAGAGCACCAACTACCAACACACAAACCAGAACCTCCATAAATGGATAAAAAATTCCCAATGGACTTGGGATGAAACTCAGATGTAACCTTAGGAGTCATTCTTGAAATTGAGAGATGGCCAATGTGCAAACATGTAGTTCATACATATAACGTGCTGGGTTTTGTAGCTTGTTGTTAGTACAGTAGATTTAGAAAACATGACAATGCTTTTATGGCCACATTTCCAAACAAAATTCACTGAAACAATTGGAAAAATGTCTGGTTTCTCTGTGTGAAGAACAGAGATAGTTTTTTCCTGCCAGACCCCATCCTTCCTTCTCATCAATCCACCAGTGCCTTTGTAAGCAGTAAGAATGTTTAAGTCAGAGTGAACACACAAGGTTTGGCCCTAAAGGATGAAGACAGCTTTGCAGTAGAACTGTACAGATACAGTACTTTTGAGGCAATCTTCTGAGGTCTTTGCTAAAGACTAAAGTCAGCAGCACAGCAGATGGGACAAAACCACTTCATGATTTATTGAGAAAATGCGTAAATATACAAAATGCAATGTTGCATCTACTGAGGTGCATCCACGCGTGTATTATTGCAGTATATTTAGGAGAAGCTGGTCAAATATTTCTACAGACTGTTCATAACCATTTGTTCAAATTTTGAACAGTTATTCAAATTAACTACCCATATACAACTCATTATTTGCTGTTTACAAGCATTTACATTCCTACCAGCACTGTGGAAGTACTATTCTTCAGAGAAAAAAAAAAAAAAAAAAACAAAGAAAAAACTACAATCTGTAGTTCGAGTAACTTTCTTCTATTTTTTTTTCTTTTATAAATGTAGATATTCAACAGTAGGGTAGAAACAAGCTATGACCATTCACACACAACAACATATAAACAATTCATTAACAACCTCTGTCTGAACTTTGTTAGCATAAATTGTTGTTCCAAGACTTTCTAATAGCAAATAAATTTGAACACTTCAATGTCCAGTGCTTAGGAGTGGCTGGGCTGTGCTCAGTTGAGCAACAAGAAAAGTGCCTACGCCACCATTGTACTAACAAAGCCCTCGGGTTAATAGAGACTACTTTGACCTTATGGCACAAATTAACACTACCTCAGGGTTCCTTTAATTTAGGCCACCCTGCAATAGCCTCTGGCAGTCAGGGATTACTGGATGAAAGCAAACCAGTTTGCTGTGAACAGGGATTCAGGAGACCTTCATTCAATTCTTGACTGCACCAAAGAGTCTTTTGGGTGATATTAGGAAGTATCAAACTTTTTGTGCCTCCTACTGCTGTATGAAGAAGCAGCAGTAACATTTCCATACTTTATAAATGTGCTGTGAAATGAATTTAACATTTTTTTTGAAACTTTGTGCATTAAGCCTTAGAAGTCTGCTATCAGTTTTGTCAGTCTTTGGTTGGTCTGTGACACAAGTCCCCAACATGTACAAAGGATTTTTTGGTTTCTGTGTGTCTTTTTTGTATGCAAGAGAAAAGAAGACATCCACAACCACCCACAAAAACAGGTCTGTCAAAAATCCCTTAAATATATAAAATGATATATATACCTGAATAATACTAATTAAAAATATCCTGTGAATGGTTTTGTGCATATGCATGGATTATTTTTTGTGGGCATTCTTCTGAGTGCAGCTTTACTGATGTATTGCTGTTAACATGGTGTTCAGGGAAAACTTCGATGCCACAGAACTTTAACATGATGGACTGTGTGCAAAGTCTGAAAAATATGTGTATATTTTGAACAGTTTTATCATTTGGATGTTTATTTGGTCACAAAACTCTCAATTAAAACATACTGTATTACCATGTACTAAACATTTGACTTACTTTTAGTAAGACAAAAATTAATTACAAAGTTTGGAATTTTATTGTTTTTTATTGAGTTTTAAAGCAAACCCTCGCTGATATTTCAAAATAGCTTGTATGCATGAACTCCGTAAAAACTGAATGAAAATTTAGCCAACTGATATCTTTCCTACAGATTGACATGTTATCCTTGTTTATTCAGTACATACTCTATTGAATATAGTCAGAAATCTCTGAAGATAATTTTCTTACTAAATTAGCCCATCATATTATATAAACAGACATAAAGTAATGTTTGAGTTCTACAAAACCCAGAAATGATACATTGTGTACCTAATGCAAAGGAAACAGAAGAGGTGGTGTTCTCAGGTATATCAAATATTTATGGTCTTACTGTAACATCAGCAGTAGTGACAGGCTGCACTCAAAATGGTTTAGAGACTTCATTTGATTATTTAGTTGACATATGGAATACTCTTGTCTTTTTATCCTGGAGAGAAATATAGAAAAGATTGTCTGGGGCTCAGTGTCTCTCTCTCATGGGTAAGAAGTGGGAGAGCAGGCACCGAAAGAAAATCTTTTAAGTTCTGAAACACCATTTTTGGAGTTTGATTTGCAGATTTTGAGTCTGTTATCAGTTAATGCAGATTTATGTGAAATTTTTTGTGACCTTGTCTTTATCACCTAAAGTCATACCTGCCAGATTTCACCAAAAATGCTGTCTCATTTCCAGTATAAATAGGAAGCACAAAGAGTACATGTGTACGTATCTGTACGCACATGAAAGTTGTATTCAGTGTTATGTTTCCAATTTGTTCCCTGCAACAACCATAATCACAAATGTTGCTCTGTAGTTTATTTGTCACATTATATGAAACAGGAAAATAAGATAAATTTTACCATTCCTTCTTCCTTCTTCAGTTACTAAAGCTCAGCAAAATTCTTTATGAAGTCCAGTGCAGGTTTATGAAGTCCAGGTTTTGCACTGGAATGGCCTGTATTTTATGAAAATGGCTTAAAACAAAACTCAAAGAGTCATATATATATCTAGGCAGAGCAACATTATTCATTAGAAAGAATGATAATGCAGCAACATGAATGATGTTTTATAATCAGCAATATATGCTGTCTATAAAGAATAATAACTTCTTTATTATTTATGTATTGCCATAAGTGTACATAGACTTCAAAGTCAAGGCTTATGGAATAATTAATGAACCAAACAAGAAATATTTTCAACATGCTCAGAAGACCTAAGGTAACTCAAGTCCCAGCTGAGGAGGAAAGCAAGCTCAGAGCAACTGGGGAGCTACGAGAAATCAAACATGCTATGAATGGGGCAGACATAGCCCAAGTGCACAGCTGTTCTATGTGCTCACAAAAAGCTAATGCATTAAATAGTTAATCTTTCATTAACAGTGTGTAATCAGTTGGCATGATTTGCTCAACACACAAGAAAACTGGTGACTGCCCCCCTGAGAGTGTAATTCCAAGCTTCAGCATTATCAGTCATTGAAGAAACCTTACCTCACTGTTTCAGACACAAAATATTGCAATGGCAGGGTTTTTTTTGTTTCCCAAATGTATAAAGTAAAAGAAGGAGAAAAAAGAGAGAAAAAGGGAGACATCGAGACAAACTTTTCACCTTTGTTGGGACTGAGTGAAGGATCAATACTGAGTTATGAAAAGACTTTGCAGATTAATCTGTGGATTAATACATTCCGTCAGCAGCATCTGCCATTTCAAAGGAGCAATAAAAGGTTAAGAGAATGACATCAAGGCAAGAATATTCTTCAGTTATGAGTCCTCCTTTGGAAAGATGCTTTTATTTGCTCCCTAAAGGAGGTGAGTCCAGCTCGTGGTGTTGGTGTTGATGGTATAAGGAGGAACAAGGAGGAGTGAGATGGGGGATGGGGCTCCAGGAAGACTCTTCCACTAGTCACAGCCACTGGGGTTTAATGCGATCTATAAACTCATCTGTCTGTTTACATACCAGCAAATGATACGTCTCTCTGATCCACTTACATTTTCAAGCCTAATGTATACACAGGGCACTGACGTTGTGTATACAAGACACAGAGATAGCTGGGGGCTGTGTGCTGTCCCTGCTTTCACAGCACACTGTCACTCTTACAAATAAAGCATTCGCTCGGGAAAAGAGTCTGAGAGCCAGAGAGCCACATTGCGTGCAAATCCAGCTCAGTGCCTGAGCTTCCTCGAGGTTGAGCCTAATCCTAACTGACATGTTACAGTAAAAGTACTTTATAAAATCAATATTAAATTCACAGCCTTTGACATCCTGGGACATCAAAGATAAAGGGGAAATAAGCCGTGGAGTAAACAGTCCTGCAGCTATGCCAGTTGCTCAAGGAGAGAGGCAAAGGAAGACACAGGAGACCATGGGGTAAATTAGTACAGTGTTAGTCTTGTTTTTATACCAAGGTCTTGACATCAATGAAAACATTATAAAAACAGCACGCAAACTCTTACAAACAAGAAAAAATATTAGGAAAGTCCCACTCAGTACACATTCATATAACCTTTTAAGGTTAAAGGGATAAAATGCTATCTATGCAAACCACAGTATTAGCTTCCTCTTTCAGTAAATTATACCTGAGAGTGATAAGATAACAAAAAACCCCCAACAATGTATCACTGAACTGAAGAACCACTGGGCTAGAATTTGACTGCACAATTCTAACCTGATAGTATCATTCCTGCTTTCTGTGATGTACACCTGTGTATATTCTACAGTCACTCAAGCAGTCAGCCATCACAGTGTTTGTACCATGGGTGTGAATATAAATTGTATGAGTTATTGAGTCAAGAGGAGAAGGGCTTGAACACTGGTGGAGCTACTTGCCTGCCGAATTCCAGATTTCATCCTCCATATGTAAAATGACAGTAAGGATTGAACTTCAAAAGGTAACACTGGCTTTGAGCAAAGGTAAAAGGAAGACCAGGATGAGTTCAAATCCAGATAATATCCCTTCTCCACTCCTTATCCTCCCCGAGCATTTTCCTATTGATGAATAAACATAGCATGTATTCTTGATATAAGGTTGTGTAAGTCAAGGTGGTGAGAAGACCTGGAGAATTGCAATGTGTGAGTTGCACTGCTGTTTTCTGGCTTTTGTGTAGTCAATTTGTAGCTCTAATGACTCTTGGTGGTCCTTGCACCAACCATAAGAACAGATATTTTTCACTTGAAACATCTGATACACAAACACTTCTGCTCAGATTAGGTATTAAAAGAGTAGAAAACTTAACTTTTTTGCATACTGAAATTTGCTAAAATTATCATTTAAAACCTACAATCATTTTCAGAGGAAAAATCTAATGTATTTGTACTTGTTAGAAAATGACACATAATGGTTTCTTAGCTTGCTGTAACACATAATAATGTTGCCAAACATTCTCCACTGCTTAGTATTTCTGATGAGACAACTGGTACGGTTTAGGAAAGAAAGGGAAGAGCAGTATGTTTGTTAGAATGAAACATGAAAAAGAAGGCACAATAACAACTGTTTTTATTTAATTAATGTGTTTTCAAGAAAGAAGTTTCTACCCTGAGGCTTAGAAAGGCACATAATTTCAACAGTATTCAACCCTGAAGTTAGCAACCTAAAAATCATGGAATCACAGAATTATAGAACATCTAGGTTGGAAGGGACCTCTAAGATCACTGAGTCCAACCATTAACTTAACACTGCCAAGTCCACCACTAAACCACGTCCCTCAGCACTATGTCCACCCGTCTTTTAAATACCCCCAGGGGTGGCGACTTAACCACTTCTCTGGGCAGCCTGTTCTAATGCTTGACAACCCTTTAGGTGAAGAAATTTTTCCTCATATCCATCCTAAATGTCCCCTGGTGCAACTTGAGGCCATTTCCTCTTGTCCTACTGCCTGCTACTTGGGAGAAGAGACCAACACCCACCTCACTACAACCTCCTTTCAGGCAGTTGTGGAGAATGGTAAGGTCTCCCCTCAGCATACTTTTCTCCAGGCTAAACAACCCCAGTTCTCTCAGCCGCTCCTCATCAGACCTGTACTCCAGAACTCTCACCTTGTTGCCTTTCTCTGGACACAGTCCAGAACCTCAATGTCTGTCTTGTATTGAGTGGCCCAAAACTGGACACAGTACTCGAGGTGGCTCCTCACCACTGCTGAGTACAGGGGGACGATCATTTCCCTAGTCCTGCTGGACACACTATTTCTGATACAGACCAAGATGCTGTTGGCCTTCTTGGCCACCTGGGCACACTGCTGGCTCATATTCAGCTGGCTGTCAACCAATATCCCCAGGTCCTTTTCTGCCGGGCAGCTCTCCGGCCACTCTTCCCCAAGCCTGTAGCGCTGCATGGGGTTGGTGTGACCCAAGTGCAGAAGCCGGCACTTGCTCTTGTAGAGTCTTATATTGTCCTTGGCTCATCAATCCAGCCTGTCCAGCTCCCTCTGTAGAGCCATCATACCCTTACGTAGACCAGCACTCCTGCCCAACTTGGTGTCATCTGCAAACTTACTGAGGGTGCACTCAATCCCTTCTTGTTGATAAAGACATTAAACAGAACTGGCCCCACTACTGAGCCCTGGAGAACACCACTCATGACTGGCCGCCAACTGGATTTAACTCCATTCACCACCACAACTCTTTGGGCCTGGCCATCCAGCCAGTTTTTTACCCAGTGAAGAATATGCTCATCCAAGTCACAAGCAGCCAATTTTTCCAGGAGAATGCTGTGGGATATGTTGTCAAAGGCTTTACTGAAGTCCAGGTAAACAACATCCACAGCCTTTTCCTTGTCCTCTAAGTGGGTCATCTTGTCATAGAAGGAGGTCAGGTTAGCGAAGCAGGACCTGCCTTTCATGAACCTATGCTGGTTTTGATCACCTGGTTGTCCTGCATGTGCCATGTATTGGCACTCAAGACGATATGCTCCGTAACTTTCCCAGGCACATGACTCTGAAAAGCTTTGTTGCAAATACTCAAGGGTAACAGAGTAAACTTAAGGAAAAAAGGCTGAAGGAGTGATGCTGTGAAAGTGATAGACCAAAGTACTGATAATTAAAGGAAGAAGCCACTTCACATCTCCTTACAGAAGGACAGACACATTTTCAGTCATGCAAATAAATATAAGTTTCTCTAGTTCTTACAGCTGATGTCAACATTTAGGAGATAATTAAGGGGGGGTGGTGTGGAAATGATATTAGTACAAAAAAAAAAATTCACAGCAAAGAAAATGCCAGAAAAGTAAATTCTATCATCGTCTCAAAACGTCTGTGACGCAGAACTAATTTTATTAGGACAAATAAAACCTCTGTTAGCAAATAGGATGGAATCTTTGTGCTGTTACAAAGACCAAACCAATCTTTATCCTAAGGCTAGTGTCTTCATCTGGGACATAAAAAACACTTACTACCTCCTCTAAACATACTGCTGGGCCTCAGTGACCAACAACCAGTAATGGCATCTATGACTGCCTTTTTGGATCACTCATGTGCTTGGCAGCATGACAATCATGGAGTTAGGAGAGAGCCAAAAGCTGGGTTAAAAAATGTCTTAATCCATTACTTTACCCTTCTAGATCAAAAAAGCAAAATCACTGATGGTAACTGCCAGAAGCCAACACTTTTCAGCTTGCTTTACTCAAAGGCATATGAGACACAGTCCAAGGCAATCTGGTACCTCAGAAGGCACTGATTATGTCTGGCCCTGTGGAAGACCCATAATGAGAGATCTGAGGATGCCAGAGAACTTGAAAGGTACTTGTTACACCAAAAGGAAACTCAAGAAAATGAAGGAATTTTTTGAGAAGGGAAGACAGGTATTTATTCAAATCAATTCAAGATTCAAACAAGTTGCATAATTTCAGTTTTTGAGAAAGATTACCTTCGTGGTTCTTACCACAACTACTTCTACATCCCCCAAAAGAAAAAACATTCCTATTGTTGTATTAGGGACAAACTTTTGAGTACTCTATGTGGTGTTTTGCAAGTTGTTCTAGAAATGACAAAACCAACTCTTTTCATGTACAAAAATAATATAAAATGTTTTAACAGAATTTTGATGTTCTTGAGATGTCACTACTGTTCATCTTACTGGGTGCTATAGCTCATTTCATAAATTTTTTATTCTGTTCTGTACATATTTGCACACTCTATTTATTGTAATCACATCTGAATAGCTCACAGCAGTGCACCAAACAATGTGAATAACATCCATTACACATTATTTGTATTTTCATTCCCCAAAAAGAGGAGGCATATACACTTTGTGCCTTACTTTTGTAAGGCTGATTGGATACTTTTTGGTGTTGTTTTGCTGTGATATTTTTGGATGGATCTTTTTGTTGGATATATTTGCTTTCTTTTACAAATTACCATACTGCTGTGCAGTTAAGTTACAGAAGGTATATAAAAGAAATATAACTTCTATCTGGATGGAAGATTTCTACACCTTCTATTTTTTTCTGTGCCATCTTTATGTGACAGATTAGTCCTTTAGGATATTTTGGTAGATTTGATGAAGACTCATTGATGGAGAGTTGATAGACTGCAGTTTGCTCAAGAGGTTGAAGGTTAAATATTTCCCCAAAGTGAAGAATGATTTGTATATGGTAAATGGAATGAACATTAAAAGCACTGTTTTACAATCTTTTTGAGGTGAATGTTACCTAGAAGTTTATTCTTTTGGGTCCAGGTTCAGATTTGATCAATATATAATAATATTCCCTACCTGCAATTTTAAGGCTGTACAATAGTGACTGTGAGTCAAAGGAAACATTTTAAGTATGAAGCAAGTAAGTAGTTAGACCATCACTAGCTTGAGTTACTACATTCACGCCTGATACCAGTTTGATTTTAGTTGAACAAAAGGTTAGCTAGAAAACGTCTTTGACTATGTTGCAGAGATTCCACATTGAGGTAACAGAGAAGAACTATACTCTGCTTGTTCCTTCAGGAAATTACACTTCAAATGAAATTTCTTCTGGAAAATCTCCTCTAGGTTATAACAATATGCTCAACATAAAATAGATACTCAATAAATACTCAAAACATTACACAGCATTACAAATTCATATAATCACAAATGCTTAATTGAATTGTACACAAATAATGTATTTCAGCCTCTCAAACTATTTTTGTTAGGAATAGCTACAATCCTAGGACAGTAAATCCATAAAATAGTTTAGCACAAAATGTTAAACATAATTAATATTATATTTCATTATTCCTTCTGTAATATTTAAGTCTGCTGGGCTTTGTCCCTCATCTTCCAATCAAGTTTTGAGTTAATATCTCAAAATCATATCTTGACCAGCAATAAATTACCAAATATAAAATTGCTGCAGCATGCAAAAAAATTATCTCCCTGTCCTTTGCATGTCCAGTTCTTTGTCTATACTAGTAATGAGAGATGAGACAAGGGATTCAGATATAGGATTTTGCTTGATATTGCATAGTGCTGTTTTTAGCTCACCAAGCCATGGTTATTTATGGTTCATTTCCAGGCAGTCATGCGTAAGAATCTCAGCTATAAGGTCTATGAACTGCAGTGTACTATTGTACTACCAGCCTTTTACTTTATATTCAGATAAGAGCACAGATGGAACCAAAGTGCAATTTTTCATTACTAGATATCGGTACACAGAAGTGGTCCAAATTAGCTAACACATTGTAATAGTTATTAAAAAGTCAAAATCTGCATATCATCCTTATAAATTCATTATTCAAAAATATGTAAGATAGCAAGGCTATACATGGGGCATCACAACTGTACCCCGCTATCACTGAGTGTTAATTAAATAATCTGAATCTGAACTGAAATTCTTTGGCTGAGCTGTGTGTAGGAAGCCCATATGAATAATTATACTCTTTAATAACAATTATCCACTTCTACTGATACAAAAGCTTTCTTCTTCCTTCAAGTGATGAAGAAAATACAAATAAGAAAACATTTCTCTTTTTGACTGAAATAGTCCCTGTCTTTAACATTTGATATTATCTTTTAAATAGTACTTTTTCAGATTGTGAAGAAAATATTATCACTCCATCACTGACAACCAGTTAAGTCACGATTCTCTACTGTGCAGACTGTTCATTGATGAAATATTAATGTGACCTCAAATATGCTGGAAAATTAAAACTATTTGTGAATCTCTCACAGTGAATCTCATTCTAAATAACATCTCTATGGTAACTGTATTTCTATAAACCAAAAATTAGACGAACAGTCAACAGTATTAGTAAAATCATAGTCAAATATATTAAATTAACCTGTGCCACAAAGTGTTGCCTATTTCATCCTGGTATTCAAAGTAACAATAAAAAAGAAAGTAAAATAAAGAAGAAAGTAAATAAACCAAACATACATGTAGATGACTCATTCTGTGTTTAAAATGTGTTCGTAGCTTCAGATCTCAAAGTCATTCTTTAATCCAATTTCCTCCCTGTGCTTACTCTTTCATTCCAGGTTTCCCTCTCCATAGCCAAAAACGTATGAAGTGAAGAAGTCTAAGAAATCCTTTCACAATGCATATCATTGTGCATGTATTGTAACAGTGCATATCATTCACCCACATGGGTAGCACCACCAAGAACACTTGCTGAAGCAAGCACTGTTGAATTTGCTTGAAGGCTGTAGACTTCCTCCCAAAATATTAATGCTTTAGCAACAGTAAAAAGACAAAGTTCTTTTAAGTAAAAAACTTGAAGCATTCTAGAAATGTTAAGTCTAAACTATAAAGACCAAAATTTCCTCCACGTATAGTAAGTAGTGAATTTTTTTTTTCTTTCAGTTGCTTTCAGAAAAAAATGAAAAAGCAGAAAAGCCTCCCCTCCCATAGTTATCCCAAAAGCAAAAGATGGCTAACCACTTTTAAGCAAAATCCAGGAAACCTAGGTATGAATTGCTCCTTCCAGGATTAGCAACTGCACTATCAGGTTGAAATTCAGCCCACATCAGTAGATAACAGAGAGAATTACTGTTTTGCATCTGCCTAGTGAAGATAGTTTCCATGCTGTTTGTTAGAAAACGATGGTCACACATAATACTGATTAGGCATTATGCTTTCTTAAAACACCCAGTTTTTCTTAAATGTTTCATTAGGTGCTATAAAGCAAACTGGCATGGAGAAAGATGTAATCCCCTCAAAATCCCAACATTTGGGTCACCCAGGGGCATGCTGAGGCCTATACTGATACTTCTGCGTTTGTTGTTACGTGTACAAACTCCCTTGGTTTTAGATGCTTTTAGAGCTGTGTGACATTCTCATTGTTCTTATCAATGCTTAATTAGACTAAAATCTCATACCACTATCTTTACGTGCAATCACCTTGGTCTTTTGAGTCACGTCCCCTTGGTTAGGAGTGTTGATTTCTGTCTGTGATATTTGATTTTGCTTGAAATAATTTGTTACACTTTTCAGGGGCAATCAAACTTCACTCATTCTGGTGTAATAAAAAACACTGATAAATGCTTTAAGGAATATAATCCCATGTTATCTATGGCCTACAGGGATACATCAAATGAAGCTCCTTACTGAACTTCAGACCCCATTTCTCTGATCACACTACCATTAAACAGGATGACAGTTTCATAACTTTTTTCATAGCTTTGGTTTCATAGCCAAAGCACTTCCTTGAAAGTAGTTTCCTTCATTAGTATTTCAAGGTCTTTACAGTTTTCCCAGAAACTTGACAGTATTTCTGAGGTTACTATGCTCAGTATTTAGCCATTTCCTTGTTATTAAATAGAAAGTCCTTACTGCATCTGTATTTTTTTATATAGCATAGTGGATCTCACAGACTGCCTTGAGAAAATGCTTGAGCAGTTTACCTGAGGAAAGACTCAAGCCTAAATACTGCACTGTGTGGGCTTGCTTATTTCAGTCTTGCATAGTGGAGAAAGGCAACAAGGAGAAGCTATTCTGTTTGGAGCCTCTTTCCCCCTGTGACCAACCAATCCCTGCTTTTGCTTAATTTTTGACTGGGGAAATTAATTACCTTTAACTTCTGGAAGTGGGATTTCTCCTTAAAGGCTTGTCATGCTCCATGACTCCAAAATCAATGCCACTGAAGATTTTGGTAGTTACAGATTAAAGTTGTAATTGCATTAGCAGAAAAAAGTATCTTTAAACGGACTATTTTGGAGTACAGAAGCTGAGATACAGAAGACTCTGTTCTGTTGTGATGAAACTGACATACTGAGTACATCTGATCTCTAGAACACAATTTGTCTGAAAGCAACACTGAGCACCAGAGTTTGACTTGAAACGAACAGTCCTGAACTAAATCAATACCAAATACTGCTAAATCCTGAGGAACTGTTACCCAGCAGTGTTACCCAACAGACAAAATGAGCCTCAGGAAGCCTGGATTTTCTCCTGTCTCTGCCATTGATCTGCTCAGTGGGATCCCAAGTCACCTTGTATCTCCTGCGAATTCTCCCATGTTGTGACCTACCTTGCTTGTTTAGGCTGAAAAATCTTTGGTATCGGGGTTTGTTAAATTTCAGTTCTGTAGCTAAGCCAGCAAGGCCCTGAGCTCAACTGAGATTTCATCTACAGTTTCTGGAGTAATATATGGTAAACGGCTCCCCCCTCAACATTTAAAATATATTAAATACAGAAAATAATTAGAAATACTAATGATTACTGCCACTTCAGATAATTAACTGAAAAGTAAAACTTAGCTGTTATATTAGGTTTGAGACGAGATCAATAAAGCATAAAGTTAGAACATGGGCATTAGGAAAGACAGTTCTACACCTAAAAAGAACAGAGTTATTTTTGTTAGCATATGTGATGAGATCTCTCTTCACATGTGCAGATGCTGATTATTTATACAGGTGTACATATAATTATTAGCAAGTGCTACGAATGGAATGCAAGAAATAAATTTTAACACCGATACAAACACATGAGGTTTAAGTGACTTACCAGAGTTACAAAGTTATAGGAGAGACCATATATAAGGATCTCCTTGTCTTTAAATGAAAGATTTTGAGATACTTTAAGACCAAGGTGATGCCTCATGTTTCTCTGACTTTCCTCGATATAAGAAAGTATTTGGTACCATGATGATTTGGTACCTTGATGTAAGAATGCATTTGTTACCGTGAAGGATGATAAAGGTGTTTTATGTGACGTGGCAAATTCTGTCCTACTTTGCAGCCATTACACACCTTTGGCTTCCAAAGTCCCTTTGGAAAATTAAAAAGATTAATTGGACACCAATTATTTCAGTGTAGCACAAAATGTACTTATTTCCTCTGATAACGTTATATAAGTAAGCATGTATTTTTGCAGTACAAGTGATATATTTAAGAATTTGCTTATGGTTAAGGACAAAGAATTATGTTTATCTAGTCCAAACAAGCTTCTCTCACAATACCAAAAACTGGCTCTAGATTCAAAAAGCACCTACAGCAATGCATAGTAGCAAGCATTAAACCATCTGTATCTGTAGGAAAGAGCCCCTGTACTTAATCCTACCTATGAACAGATCTAAGTTTGATTTAATGGCAATGATATTCTGATAGAGTAGTAGCTTGTAATCTTCACAAACAAACAAAAAAAAATCTGCATAAGGACTTCAGCATACTTTAGCACATGACAGACATTCTTTTTTGAGAGGTGCTTGCAGCATTTTCATTTAGAATATGTTCCTGATATATATGATGAAATCTTCTTGGCTATTTGAAGAACACCTTCCATGTATTTTAGTTCACTAGGGAACAAGGGGGATGTCATGTTTTGATCCATTATAGTCCATGTTTCTGCAACCTTTTACAGACACTCCTTGTACCTTAGGTGTTACAAAAGAATGGGCACTGTCACTGAACATCTTGTAGATAAGATATATCCGCTGAAGAGACGGTAACTTACTACAGAAGTCTAAGAAGACTGACCACTAAAACCCAGCACTAGTTTTATTATTTTATCACAGCAGCCTCCATGCTATGAAGTAATTAACTACTATTGGAATAAGTAGACTCAGTTTCATTACTAAGTAAATTCATCAATTACCAATACTTTATGCTGTCAAAATGATGTTTTACCTCATATTGTTTTGAATTAGATTTTCTAACCAGTGGACTATAATATAGATTGTCACACACACGTATAAGCTTGAAGAACCAGATTTCATGATATGTCAAGGACCATAAATTGTGAAAATTATTTAGTTGGAAGTATCAAAAGTTTCTGCTGGAGCATTTTATATAAAATCCAAACAGGTTTGGTATGCCATATAGAGAATCAGCTTTTGAAACTGACCTGGAGAACTTCATTTCAAGTTAATTCAATATAACTGAACTACAGTTCTGTGGTGTTACAGACCTGACGACATCTCTCATGATGCACACAAGGTGATGTTACTCCTAGGATTCATCAAACAAATTAGTTTGGCAGGAAGCTACAAGGAACTTCAGACTACTTTGTTCCCCATCAAGCGTGTCAGCAAGAAAAGAAGCGGGTATTGAACTACAACTCCCAGATGACATGATTCCTAGTAGGAATTTAGCACAGGAAGTTTACATGGTATGCATATTCTTAAAAAACCAACAAAATAACTGCATCTGCAAAACAGTATTCATACTTTTATACATACCTTTTAACTTTTATACATACTTTTTACTATTTTTTCTATTTTTAAATGTTTTCTGTTGGAAAATGTTTCTTAATTCATAAGTATGTATTTCTTATCCTGGTTTTTTGGGTTTTTTAACTTTGTTGACATAAGATATTTTCACAAAATATTTTCTCTTTATTGGTATTTGTGACTGACCCTTATTTAGCCAGCCCAATGAAATCTTCATGCTGCTTTTCATGTCTTTATCTTTTGACAACAATAAATCTGATTTATGCATGCCAACTGTTTCTCTCTCCCCTCTCATTTTCTGCCTGGTTAATTTGGACATTTTATGTTCAATTTGCTTAAATTTTTTTACAATAAGGGAATAGTTGATGTTAAATTTTCTGAGAATGTTCTGTACTAACAAAAATGTGCCTAGTGCTTAGATAGCTATTTCTGCTTTTCATGTTCCTCCATTTTATATCTGAGTCTTTTACATGTTGATGATAGTTTTTGTTCCTATTTTTAGTAGAAATATTTTTGTTGCTGTTTTATTTATTATATTCATTGAATATACATTAAATTTCCACAAATCTATTAACTTTTCAGCTCCTCCTTAAAATGAATTTGTACTGGGTAGAACTTTGATGGTCAACCTAATGTGACCAAAGGATTCCTTTCCTTCTTGAGTAACAACGTAGGCAAACAACAAGGTATCTTACTAGGCTAGTCAGTCACCATACAGAAGAATCTAACACAGGAATTAAAAAAGAAATTCTCAACTCAACAGGAAAAAAAAGCTTGCCTTCCACATAAAGAGACATTGACAAAATATAAATATGCTGAAAAAATCTTAAAAATCTCTATGTGGAACTATAGACTAGTGAGCAGTAATGACAGCACAATTTGACAATAAAGTTACATACAAGTTGGAGGAATTAAGTGATTATTTTCAGAACTGTGTAAATGGGAACATACACATCTATTTTAACACTGAGCTTAGAAGCAGCCTCCAAAATATTTTCTGGTAGATAAACTGTTATAACATTTTTATTCCAAGTAAGGTAATGATGGAAAATAAAATGACACTCAACGCTGTCATGCTGACTGCATGCCACCCACCTGTTAGGCTGTAGATTTTAGCAGCCAGAAAAATGGCTTTCTTGGAAATATTGCTCAGAATGACTAGTGACATGACCTCAATATCTGTCTACCAACGTTTTTGTAGTTGGGTCAGCAGGTGACAGACTGTAATTACTTTTCAAATGATGAATTTCATTTTCACTCTATAAAACTAGTATCAAATCTAAAAGAGGAATGAAACTACAGTGTCAGAAGAGCATCTTTCATTTTTCATGTTTGCAAGATGCAGTTAGAAAGAAAATTTACTTTGTTTGTATAATCTCCTGTTAGAATCCAGGTTTTAAATAGAGGTTGTAGGTAGTAAGACAAAGCCAATTCTGACAGAAATATGAAGATAGAAGTATTTTATCATGTAGGCATGCAAAGATTATTTAATCTTTTTAACTCCTTGACAATTATAATGAATAAGTGCATATAAATGCATATAAATATAGTACACAGAGAAGAAATTACTGTTTATACCTATTCTTTTATGCTGTAACAGCAGATAAAAAAGAACCAACAGCGTACCTGCTGATCTACAGTGCATAAACAGAAAGTTGTAGGTGATTTTTCTATTCAATTTAATACATTATCTGTGGTTTTTCCATAAAATAGTTCAAATTCCATCTTAAAAATTTGTTTCTTCAAACAGAAGTAATAAGAAATCATTACAGTAGAATTTTCTAGTTTATTTTTGAAGTCTGCTCCCAGCCCTCACAGGCCACCAGGTATATTGAGAGTCTGCAGGAGCAAAGCATCATCCAGAGCAGAGAAGGGAGGAGTTGAGGACATTTAAGTGAATCAGACAAGTTCATAGCACCAGAAGGAAGCCATCCGAGGATCTGAGGGAACTGGTGTGTGAGGCCCATCTGCCATCTACCATTCAATTCTTGTACTAATCTCTATGTTCACTTTCACTTGTAACTTCCCTGGAGGCACAATACCAAAGACTTTACCGAAGTCCTACAGAAAAGTTAAGCTACATTTCCCTTATACAAAATTTCAATTATCTTGTCAAGAAAAGGTTTGATTACTCTGATGCAATCTCCCAATGGGAAAATACAATTGCAGGTTTTCATTTATTATTTCCTTTCATAACTTCAGTTATTACTTTCTTAAAAATCTATTCCGAAACCTTACAGGCTATTAAATTAGTATTACCACTTTCATCATTACCCTTGTTCATGAATACCCCATTTGGAACAGTAACAAGGTGGGCAGAGTTGGATTGACTGATAAAAGAAGAGGTTCTATTGTGTCATGATTTCCTAACTTCACTTTACAACAAGTCTATTCATCTTCAAAAAAAACCCCAGCCTCTCCAAGATCACAGAATGAATCCATACTGGAACAAGGATATTAGCTCAGAGTTTTGGGATTCTAGGTTAGCTTTGTGATTCCATAATCACATCTTTTCCAGAAATGTTTTGATGGTTCAGTCTAGCCTACATTTACTGACAGAGAAGTATATGGCCTTTCCACAAGCCTGCAAAGACTAAATCAACACATAATTATAAAATTGCTGAGAAAATTTTCCTAGAGATACATGTAATATTTTCTACAATTTAAACTGAATTAATGATAGTTATTGTTCAACATCTGATTTTTGTGATATCTCTGTTAAACCTAATTAATAGATTTAAGAAAAATAAGAGAGGAAAGCAAGATGTGGGTCCACAGTGTATTCAGTAATCTTCTTTACTAAAAAGTAGAATGTTTCTTACTACCGTAATTCCTTATGTATACAACACCTACAAGCACTTTAATTTACCTGCACACTAAACTACAAGGAAGAACTGGATTGAAAATGATCAGTTGCTGCTCTGCTGGTGAGTAGAGTATTCTCTATGATACAATTGTACCACTGCTAGGTGCAAGAAAAGCGGTATGAGCTAGTTCTAATCAGAGTTATGACATCATTTATGTGACAAGTATCGTGTTGGCTGTCCACACATTAGGATGTCCAGGACTCCCACTGGCTTATCCAGCATGAGCCAGCAAGAAGTGCAATCAAGGGCTGAGATGTTTTGTTCTGCCTTGGGTCAATGAAGTCTTCTGTATTATTAAGGCTGTGAACTGCGTAGCAAATTTGTTTATAAACTGGCTGTTCAAACATCTAATCCCATTATATGCTGTGCAAGGATGTCCACTGGGCATGAGAGAGAAGTCTTTAAAAAGAGATTAAGAAACTGGAGATTGATCAGCCGTGTGGTTCTTCAAAAAAAAGTGAAGATGTCTGTCAAAAGCCAAGTCCAATGGAAACATCGACACAGACAGAATTAATTAATGAATTTACTACTCCTAGACAAGAGGATTGCTGGTGAGTTAGGTTGATGGTTGGACTAGATGGTCCCTTCCAACCTAGACAATTCTATGATTCTCTGATTCTATGTATTTGAGCTAAAATTTTACATGAATGTTGTTTGTCTGAGGATATTTTGTTTTGGTTTACTTCTAAGTTTTATCTAGAACAGTAGAGCTTTTTGTAAAAAAAAGGTTAAAGAAATATCCACATCTGTTATATGTAGCTGTTGTATTTGAGAGCTCCTCATTTAGGCGATGGCATTTGTTGAGTAATGCTCCTTCTGCTGCCCCTACAAAAATCTGCCCAAATGTGACACTGTTATATAAGACCTAAAGAAACTTGCATGTTGACTGGGATGTTATTAGAACTACATTTCTAATATTTTACACTGAAGACACACCATTTTGGAAACTTGCTGCAGAACTTTTGCTGCAATTGCTTTTACTAGTTGCTTAATAGAATGAGGTTAAGCTCCGGTACAATACAGACATTATTTTATTTGTGCTTCAGTGAATTACTTAAACTACATGGATGAGAAACATGTAGAGATAAAGGTCTGACAAAGTACTTGATAAAGAACCTGGGGAGCTGGTTCTAAAAAGGCTTAAAGCAGCTAAGGGAAGTGAGTAAGTAAGGAAATAGGTTAGAAACTATAAAGACGGCTAAGAATTATACTATTCAGACTGAACAAAAACTGAGAAGAAAGAATAATATAATAAAGTACAGTACAGTGTATAACATCGTTATAACAGCAAAATGTAATGGCCTAGGAACTGAAGAGCAGGGAAGGAGTAAGGTCTGGAGGATACAGACAGAAATATAAAGCAAATAGCATTTTCAGTGTGCAATGAAATCAAGTATTACTCTGCTATGAAATACTGATGAAATTCACAAGTTAACTATGTCTTGCATGCTGTCAGTCCATATAGAGTATGACAGTATTTCAGTTACTTCAATAGCTTAAGTAGCCAAGAACTTGCAGGGGATCTCAGATTAGAGATTCAGTTTGATACCTGGAAGTCTGATTTGCTTGAATGGTAAGCACTCACATTTGCAATACAATTAGTTGTGCTATAAACATATAAATGACTCTATATATGAAAACTGAAGATGGGTTTCTCAGATTTGGGACTCTTAGTTTAAAAGATCATTTCCCTTTACTGTCTGCCTGTCTCAACTTTCCACCTGTAAAATGAGTTCACCCTCATTGTCATAAGGACCAAATGAATATAAATTAACTGTTGCATGAAGTAGCCAAACATCACTGTAATGAATGCCACAGAAAAGACATCAAAGAATTCTGTCTTCTAAGTAAAGTTTGAACAATGCAGAGTGAAAAAGGCATAGGACCACACATTGAACAATAAGCAGAAAACAAAACTGAAAAAATGCTCATTAGGAAGTGTTCTCCATCCTCTGCAGGGAATGTGACAAGGGTCCTGTGAAAACCAGTGTTTGTGATGCTTTAATTAAGCGAAGTATTACAATGGCATGCGAGAGGAATGATGTTGAAGAATTAAGTTTCTGTAGGAACCTTTAAATCAGCTATATTGAAAGTGTTGAATGCCTGAGTTTGACTGTTCATATATTTTAAAATATTTTTTATAGTTTAACATAAAGGAGTATTCATTTACAAGACTATATATGATGGAAAGTTGCCTTAAATAGCAGGGTTCTATTTCAACTTAAATACATTTTGTATAACTGTAAATATATTCTGTTGTTTGTATACAGTTACATTAAGCAAGATTGGCAAGCATCAGTAGTAAAAGGTCTTTTTTTCTAAAGCCTCTGTGTTTTAGAGAGTTTTAGAGTGCCAAGAATTCTAAAGTGCAACACACTCTGTGGCTGCTTCCAGCTTAATTTCCTGAACTTCTATTGCAACTCATCTTTGTGCCCTTTTTTAAGCTGTCAACGCATGTGATACCTGACCGACTTTTTGGGAACTTTCCATGACACGGAATCCTTCAAGTCCCACAAAATAATTAAAAGCTCTAACTCTAATATAATCACAAAAACAAAAGAAATGCCAACAAAAGAGATTAGTCTCAGCTCTTCTTGCTTTGAAACAGAGCTGCAGACAGGGGCAAGAAATAGCAATGGTCTGCACAAAACCATCTGTTCAGCATTCACATTACTTGGCATTTATAATATGTAGACTACTGCAGATGCAGTGACCTGGAGGTTTGTGTATAGCACAGGGATGTGAAAAGAAAGAAAAATCTCTACCTAGAAGTAATTATAAAGCACCTGTAATATTATATGCAATACTAGCTGCTTACTTGTATTGTTAACACAAGAATGTGTTGTTATCCCAGAATGTGATAATTTAGCAGTACTTAAAAATTATAATGGAGAAAATTACTCATCTACATATTCCCACAATATTAGTGCTATTACTGGTGGTATGTAAAGATATTTCTAATAATTTCTGAATAACAGATCTTTGATTTCAATAAATTCCGGGTGCTCCAGATGTTAGTTATTGTTTAATTTGCACAAGTATGCTTGTTTAATCTTCAATGTATTCTCTGACAGTATGTACAATTATTCATTCTGAAAAATATGCCTGGATAAATAGTTTGAAATGCAGAAGACTGAATGTTTACACTTTTAATTTTGACTGGACAAAACAGTTATGTTTTGTGAGTTATGTGATGACTGTGATCATTTAGTATGATTCCTAAAAGGACTCACCACATGTTTGAAAGGATTGAAGCTATATTTGAATAAAGAACAATCACTATTATCTGGTAAGATACCTTTTTAAAAATAAAAGCACATTAACTCTACAAAGTCCACCTTTAACTCAGAAATTGTACCCTAATGAATAAATGTATCAAAATTGGGCTGTATGGGATTTCTTGCAATCTCCTGTCAAGCATCTGTTACTAGCCATTACAGGAAACAGGATACTGAACCAGATGGACCATCAGTCTGTTTTGAGGGAATTGGTATCTGATGCAATACCAACACTTAAAGTAAGCACACCAGCACAAATTTGCTCAGAAGGCCCAAATGCATACAGCAGAAAAATAATTAAATCAAAGTTAAGTAGATAAGTATATACTCATCAAGAAGAGAAAGAAAGCAGAGGGACAATTCTAAAGAAAACCAGAAAATGAGAAACAAAAACTTGTAAAAAGGAAATTTTTAAATGAACAAAAAATGTAGAGAGCAGCTTTTTTTCTCACTCTGCTGGTTGGCAGATTAATTATACCTCTATTACAAAAGGAAGACCAAAAAAAATAATTCCTTTAAAATGCCTTTTCTAAAGAAATAACAAGCCAGATTAAAATGTAACTTTTGTTTTCACAGCCTTGTAAAGTTTCTGAGAAAACTTCTGCAGAATTGAGCTTTACTCATGTTAGCTATGGTCTCCATGTAGATCTTAAAGTGAGATCTTATTCATTTGAGGCCGAAGTTACTGAGCTTATTGCAAGACTGCTCTCTTAGAACATGGGATTTATACAAAAAAAGTAGAAAAGTGCATATTCCTCTGAAGATGAATTGCTGTCTCTCATAGAAATTGGACTGTTAGGGTCCTAACTGTATGCCTCCCCTTTGAGGAATTCATCTTTCTGTGCTCGATGCCAGCTTGCTGATGAAAGACCTCATGAAGAAACAGCTAGAAGAAGCCTCTGCTGAAGCTCTCCACAAAAGACTTCTGAGAAGCCTCAACAGGGCCCTCTGCTTTTCAGCTGAGGCTCTCACTGTTGGTTTCTGCTTAAGCTACACTGCAGTGGGCCTACAGCTATGCCTATACCTGGCCAGGTACCCCATTAATCCAAACCCTAACCCCGGGCTGTGGGGTCTGACTTCCTGGCTTGACCTCTTGAGTTCTGTGGCCTTGGCTGGCGACAATGAGTCTGTCTGACCCAGGTTACTGTCTTTGGACCTCATCACTCCCTGACTTTCTGATTCAGTATCCCAGCTTGGCCGTGGACCTGCCCTATCACCAAGAACATGACTAGTGATTTGGACTCTTGGCTGCAACTGATGACTCTCAACACACCTGCTCTGCTCACCTTGCTTGGGTGCCATAGGACCATTGCCAGTGAGACACCTGCTTGCCTTGTTGTCATGTTCAGCTTCTGGCTCTCCTGCCCTTGCAAGGTTGCCTGCTCTTGCTGCTCCCCAATATGGACTTTCCTGGCTACTGACTATTTCATGCAACAAACATGTTAATGGAAACTGGAGAAAGGAGACCAATGCTAAATATAACTGAAGCCTGATCAGCATTTGCCTGTAATGGACCGGATCTGCTTGACAACTGGACACAGAAAAAAGTCTAATCTGTAAACAATATCTGTTTATTTCCATATGGAGTCATCTTTTGCAGGCATACCAGAACTTAATTCATCCACAGTGGTCTAGCCAGATGTGAGCCTGTTGCTAGAAAAAGCCATATACCCACATTGGCTCCAGCTTATTTTTAACCAAATAAACTCAGATTGAAAGCAAGGTGTATTTTCTGCAGCACTGTGCTATGCCAAGCCATCCAGGCTCAGAGAAGAGTAGAGCAAACTTTGGTCTGTATGCAAGGCATATGTAACATATTAATAAAAAGTCTGGAACTGCAGGCTTAAATCTGATGAAGCAGGCAAAAATATAGCTACAAATTCTACAGACTGTATTCTCTGCTGCTAGCATTAGCCTTGACTTGCTTGTGCTCAGCTATGTGTTCTGTCTGAACGTTGGACCACAGTGGGGTCAAGGAGTGTGCATGACGAGGAGGTGGACAAGTAGAGCGGTATATTATTTTCATATCAGTTTTGTATCTAGTGAGAGATTTCTTGATTCTTGATTGCCAGGCTGGTGTTTGAGCTGAGAGTTCTAAGGAATTTCCCACTACGCTCCCCTGGCCAATAGTGGTATTTGATGTGCCTCATTTTATAAACCCTCTTTCTCCATCACATCGCCTCATTTTATAAACCCTCTTTCTCCATCACATAAACAAGAAAAAAATCCATGCAGAGAAATTCCTATTTTCTCTCATTGGATCTTTAACATAATGGTATAAAGATTTCCCATCTGCTTATTTTCTGTTGCTTTTAGTTTCGGGATGAAAGGAATAAAAAGCTGGCTACAAAGTTTTTAAGAAAGTGAAGGCTTTGCATACAAAGATATACTCTGTGTACAATAGAATGAAGATGATTACCTCATCTTACAGGTGTTATATTCATCCTAATACCTAATCTAAATCTACCCTCTTTCAATTTTAAACCGTTACTCTTTGTTCTATTGCTACACTCCCTGATAAAGAGTCCCTCCCCATCTCTCCTGTAGGCTGCCTTTAAATACTGGAAAACTGCTATAAGGTCTTTCCGGAGCCTTCTCTTCTCCAGGCTGAACAACCCCAAATCTCTCAGCCTGTTGTCACAGGAGAGGTGTCTGAGCATCTTCATGCCCCTCCTCTGGGCTTTTTCCAACAGGTCCACTACATGCTCACTCAAATTTTAGAAGCACTCAAGAGTTTGTTTTTTTTATATATTTGTTTGTTTGCTTTTTGAAGGATGAAAACGGTAGGCTTGTCACAATGAAAAGAAATGCAGTAGGTAGAATTATGTTCCATGACAACGGTGACATCTGTGTTTTGCACAGCATTTTGGATGGATTGCTCTGAAGAGTCTACTTATTTTATTTTTAAGCAGTTAATTCCCTATATAGAGTTGACAGGATTTTTGATAACTCGTAATTGCATCATACCCTTTCTGATCATTGATTATAATGATGAAAAAGTGAACTTGAATATATCCTGAAAAAAATAACATTTTTTTGTATATTGACACTTCCTACCAAGTAAAGTCAATTTTCTATTGATAAATAGTGCACTTTATTGTATGAGACCGGATAGTCACAATATAAGTGGGCTCACTTGTCTTATCCTCAGTCAGATATGGATCTGGTTCATGCACAGACTTTTTCTGGTGTCCTTTAGTTGACATTTCAGTTTAAATTTAACTGCCAGAAATCATCCCACTCATTCAATAAAGCTGGCAACGCTGCAAAGCACTGTGACCTCAGATCCTAAGTCATATGGAAATTGCTTTGGACTGTGGTTACTTGTGTAAAGAACAATACAACATGGAATCATAGAATAGTTTTGGTTGGAAGGGACCCTTAAAGGTCATCTAGTCCAGTCTCTCCTGCAATGACAAGGGACATCTTCCACTAGATCAGGTTGCTCAGAGCCCACTCCAACCTGACCTTGAATGTTTCCAGGGATGGGGCATCTACGACCTCTCCGGGCAACCTGTTCCAGTGTTTCACCACCCTCATTGCAATAGACTTCTTCCTCATGTGCCCTCTTCCTAAATCTGCCCTCTTTTAGTTTATTACCCCATGTCCTATCACAACAGACCCTGCTAAAAAGTCTGTCCCCATCTTTCTTATAAGCCCCCTTTGAGTACTGAAATGCTGCAATAAGGTCTCCCCAGAACGTTCTCCAGGCTGAACGACCCCAACTCTCTCAGCCTGTCTTCATAGAAGTGTTTCAGCCCTCTGATAATTTTTGTGGCCCTCCTCTGGACCTGCTCCACAAAGTCCATGTCCTTCCTGTGCTGAGGGCTCCAGAATTGAATGCAGTACTCCAGGTGGGGTCTCACCAGAGCAGAGCAGAGAGGGATAATCACGTCCCTCGACCTGCTGGCAATACTTCTTGTGATGCAGCTCAGGATATGGCTGGCTTTCTGGGCTGTAAGCACATGTTGTTGGCTCATGTGCAGCTTTTCATCCACCAGTACCCCCAAGTTCTGCTCTGCCGGGCTGCTCTCAATCCCTTCATTCCCCAGCCTGTATTGATACCGGAGGTTGCCCTGACTCAGGTGCAGGACCCTGCACCTCAGTAGAAATGACTGAACTGTTCATTGGCACACACTGAGCCTCGAGAGACACTTTTGCTTGCCCATGTTTACTGAGCTAAGTATTGCTTTCAACAGACAAAGAATTTCTTTCTTCTGGTTATTTTTTGCCACAATATACTCTTATCCCCAGTCCTCAGAGAAACAAAAGAGAAATCTCAGTAATCTTATGCTCTGGTATCAATTCTTAGATCTTAAGTAAGTGAATAGTAATGGATATGAATGTGAACCTTTCAGCTCTCACTCATACCACCCACTAGAAATCAACACAATATAGGAGAAATGAGGAGCCAGTTTAAAGTAATGACCTTCAGGAAAAGAAAAAAGAAAGAAAAAAGAAGAAAAAATGTGTTGGTTGGAGAAACTCATGGGAAACATAATAATTTCTGAAGTGAAAAATAGAGAATATTTTTATTGTAGCAAGAATCTCATACCAGCATAGTAGCAAGTCCTTTAGGAAAAATAATAGCCAAATACTGTGGCATACATGAAATTGCCATTAATAAAAGCTAGAATTGGTATTTTTCATTCAAAATTAAGGATGAAGAGCAATAAAAGTAGCACCATAAAAGACAGAGGAAATGCAATTCAAGGAACATATTGATAAATCGTGTAGAGTAACACCTGGTACTTGGAATTTGCTGTGTAGAGATACAGCACTACATTCATCTAGTAATATGTGCCTAGTATATCCTATCATCAGCTCAATAAAATAAGAGCTAAATAATGCACATTATTATATAAGAAAATATCACAAAATAAGCATTTGCTAGACTACATATTCATAAATTGGCATAATAAATGGTGTGGATTATTTTTATTGCATTTGAAATATTTATATGTGCTCTTTAAGGCTACTCAAATCTCCTTAGTGCTTAACAGTGTTTAATTTTCTTTGCTGTTTCCCATATTCATTATTTTCACTTTATGCTGTTGTCACTAAACTGACTTTGGAGTTGGCAGCTGTGTCCGTCTGACATCTCTGATAGACCTTCTATCATGAAATACTCCTGAGGGTTTCCAGATACAGAAGTCTCAAATTAGGCATGTAATTACCATGGCTGTGGGCACAACTAGCTTTGTTTGAGCAACTTGCATATTTGCAATTTGAATTCCAAAGCTGCTTTGCTATTTTTTTGAAATTAGGGGGTTAACAGTGCTCTTGACTAATATTGCCTTCTTTTCTTCATACAGTACTATTCTTTTTGAGCTAGACATAGCCTTGTGAACTGGGGTTTACTGCATATGAAGAAGAAGATCTTTAGGTATACTAATGACATTTCATATTTAAAGAACATCCTCCTTAGTCTTTGGAGAAAAAGCAAAACTATACATCAGAGAAAATAAAGTTTTTATTTTTATAAATCCACTAAATCTTCATTATGTACCTTCAAGTTTGTCATCAGTTACCATACACTGGGAAGTCTAAGAACTCTGTTATACTTAACTGCAATTTGTTTATTTCTGATGACAGAGATTTGAGGCTGTTTTACATGCTCTCATCCCAGACATCCTGAGGGGTTGAAACAGCCCGTGGTACGTGAACCGAAGGAAATGTCAGCAGATGTGGTGGGTTGACCCCAGCCAGCAGCCAAGCAACCACACAGCCACTTGCTCACTCCAGTCCCCAGCAGGACCAGGGAGAGAATAGGAAGAGCAAAAGTGAGAAAACTTGTGGGTTGAGATAAAGACAGTTTAATAAGTGAAAGAAAGAGAAAATCGATGCAAAGGCAATTACACACCACCTCCCACAATCAGACAAATGCCCAGCTGGTGTCCGAGCAACGACCTCCTTGGACAACAAAGTGCCTCTCCTTCTTCCTCTACCTCCAGTTTTTATTGCTGAGCATGAAGTTCTATGGTATGGAATATATCCACACAGCCCATTTAGGTCAGCTATCCCAGCTGTGTTTCCTGCAAACTTCTTGCCCGCTGCCATCCCACTCACTGAGGGAAGCAGAGTTCTGCACTGGTCAGCAATAGCCAGAACATTTGTGTATTATGAACACTGTTTTAGCCACAAATCCAAAACACAGCACCAAAATGGCTGCTATGAAGAAAGTTAACTCTATCCCAACCAGACTCAGTACAGCTGAGAGTTAAAATTTAGCTTTTCTGTTGTTGCTGTTGTTGTTTTGAAATGTCTCACATAAAAAAGCTCACTTCAACATTACGCTCCAGGCTGTATTCCAAGCTTAAATATTCCTCGTCTGCCACAATGCATGCTAGAATGGGGCAAGAAATTGTCAGTGATGAGCAATGCAGTGAGAGAAAAACAGATATTGTTGCAGGATGCGAGCACTCAGAAAAGATTTGTTGAAATTGTTTGGTTTGTAGCAGTAGCTGTAACAATGTGGGAGGTAATCATTTTCCAATTTAAATGACATTTTGTACTTAATGAGACATTCATTCATGGAATTTAATGAATTTTAAGAGCTGCTTTTTTTAGGACAATCCTTTATTTAACAAACATAAAACTAAACAAGTTGTTTATTTTTAAATATTGATGTTGTCACTATTACCGCAAAACACTGAGTAAGAATTCACACATAGAAAGTGATATCTGAATGTGTCAGTTTAGTATCAAAACAACTACCATGAGAAGTATCTCAGTTTGACAGGTTAAAGAGAAAGATGTAAAAGAAATGGTCTCATGGTCTGGGTACAGGCCTTGGAGCAAAGATTTGCATCTCAGTTCTAATCACAGACTCCTTCAATTATCTCAGGGAGATCACAAATTCCCTCTTTGTTGCCCCACAACAGAGGACAACACTGACTACTACTCTATATGGAGGTGCATGCGTTTTTTGAATAATGTTGATCCTAAGTATAGCTCTCTCTGGGCCTACTGCTTGCAAAGCAATAAACAGCAGCAGCAGATTATCTAAGAGCGAAGCAAAAAGTATTTTAAAGAAGTTTTTGAACAGTAGTAAAGGAAACTCATTAAGATACATTAGCCTGCCAACTTCCTTAGAAGGTGTAGACTTCTAAGTCAAAGTCAAGATGAAGTCAAGACTAAGTCAAATACCCTGAACCTGAAGTTACTAGAATAGTTGAAGTTACTTGAAGAGTTGAAATTCAGGGGTAATAAAGCATGAGTATTCCTACAGAATTAACTTGGTCCTGTAAACTCCATCCTTCTGTTTTCCCTCCCAGGCCATGCAATAGCCAATCCTACTTCATTCTTCAAAGCCTGAATGTAATTATTATTTACATGCATAGGAGTCTCCAAATTAGTCTGAAAACAGATAATCTTATTTCAGCCTTTTCTTACACCATCTCTCACGGCTCTGCTACAGTTTCTCTTGGAATCTTGAATCCCTCATCAGACACTGTGAAACAGAAAAGCCATGCACTACTTTTGGAGAGTGTAACTGACCTGAAGACAATTGGAGTGAGTCTATTCCAGTTGTATAAGGCATGGAAGATTGTGCCCTTAGCATACTGATCAATGAGGAAAACAATAATCAGTTTCTCAGTTCACATATGGAAAGCATTTCCTTGAATAATAGATAGGAAGAACCATTGAGATAAATACGTTCTGTTATCTGCTATAATGGCAACCAATTAAACAGCTCTGTTCCTCTTATCTAATCTTTCCTTTCTTATTAGCATTTAGAGTGCACCCATCACCCAACTACCTCTGCTCTAAATATAGAATTGATACCTGCACAGAATGTACTCTATAATCTGCCTTGTGTCATTACTGAATTTAGCTCCTTAATTAGTGCTATTGCCTCCCAGGTTTTGCATGCACCAGATAAAATAGTATTGACTGAAAATTCACACTAGACTTTCTGTTAAAACCAGTTGATCTTTATGTTCAGTATTTTTTGAAATAATCTCTCCTGAAGAATAAACTGCTTTATACATACTAGAATGTTCTTTTTTTGGGGGGGATTCATATTATCACATTTCCATGCTCTTGAGAGTCACAATATCATCTGTATGTACAATGACATGCTGAAAATCCTGCCTTCAGGAGCATCACTAGGTAACACGAAACTTAAAACCTATTTCTTTTCATGTGTTTTGGTTGCAGAACTCTGTCTGACAAAGGTCATTATCTACCTCATAACGTTCCATGCAAAATTTTGCAAGTATTTAATAAATGGTTCAATGACAGTTGTAACATACAGAGCCAACTGCAATATCTCAATCTATTGGTTTTGTTATTTAGCTTAAAAAAACAATCAAGTTTGAAATTATTTTCTTTCAGAAAATTAAGTCTTTTTATTGCTCAAAATTCAATTAGCAGTTGAATGATTTTTCTCTTAATATTGGATTTTTCCTATAAATTAGCATGATATTAGATTTCTTGGCAATACTTGCCAGGATTACTGTGTTTCCAACAAAACCACTGTAAAGTAGAAATTAGCAAAGGGCGTTAACAGAGGCCAAAAGCTTTATTATTTTTCAGGCATTCTGAAGACTTTTTTTCAAACAGGTCTGGTTTTATGTACACTAGTCACTTCTCTGAAAGAGTATAAATCATGAAGTCACCAGGACTTGTAAAAAATAACTGAGTAACTAAATTCACTTAACTACTTAGTACCTCCACATTTGTCTACACAATCCAGTTTTCCTATCTCTTGCATTTCATCAGCATCTTAATGAGTTGGTGACTCTTCTTGGTGACACTGATCTTGCAATCAAATCCACTAGAGCACCTAAAAGCATGAAAAATTTCAAGCCCATCCTAATTTAGTAATAGATTCACATCCTTAAGATATCTTTCTCTGTAATATATTTGCAAGAACTCTCTTTGTATCTTTTAAACTCAGTATTAATAGATTCTACCTTGAGCTATGACAGGAAACAGTTCAGCAGATATCCACAGAAATAAAGCAAGCTGCATAATTTTGATTCTGCTTTGGATTCTGCTTTACCTCTAAGGGAAAAACTGAAAAGGGAAGGGAGTAAGTAAGGGGAGAGGAAAGGGAATGTGAAGAGGGAAGTGGAAGGGGAAAAAGGAAGGATAAAGCAGAAGAGAGAAAGGAAAGAAGAAGGGAAGGGGAGAAGGGAGAAGGGAAGAGAAATGCGGGGTTCAGAAGTCTAGCAGATATTCTTTTTTTCTATACCACCAATTAAACTGACATCAGTGAAATTTCTTGCAATACATACTGTAATCAATCACATTAGTAAAGCACCAAACCTCGCTTTGGACAGAATAGTTACAGAACAAACTGTAAGGTAGCACAGACTGGCCCAACTATGTTCACTTGACCCTAGATGGAAAAATGGATAACAACACTAGTGAACATCAGGTGCACCAGGCAAGCCATCAGCACAATCTAGGTACCAGAAAACAACTCTCTGGATACCTACAGTGCATACTACAGTATGCTCTTAGTTCACTGTTGCCTATGCTGATTGTCTGAAACTAGCCCAAATTATGGCCACCTACATGGTAGTAGCACTTCCGCTTTTTTTGTGTTTTCATGTGTAGAAAGTCTATAGCTCTCTTGTAGTGCAATCTGATCCACAATACTTACTTCTACTAGAACAAGGGCAACAGTGTTTTGCTATTGAGTCAGTTTTGCTGATCTTATAGGAGAGTAGTCTGTAGAAAAAAACAGTCTGTGACAGCCATTCAGACCACATAGTTATGAAACAGGCAAAAGAGAAAATTCATACGACCGAGCACTGCAAAGAGGCATCACAGGATTTTGGATTAAGTACCTACATAGCTTTATCTGTAAGGACAGATCAGTCCGTTACATCTGTTCTGTTGCTCAGCGTAGATGCAAGAACATTCTTAGAACTGGAACTGAACAGGTGCTAGAAATAGAATGGTCTAATATTATGTTTCATTTTAGAACATTTCCAAAAGGACTGCATACTGACATGTTGAGTACAGGAAACTTTAGGAAATGCTTCCACTGAGTCATCAGTTACTGTACTGCTCACCATATGAGCTCCTGTTGTCTGTTAAGCCTACTTGCTGAAGAGCTTTGGAAACCAAATTAGATAGTTCATTTCACTTGTATTACTGCAAGGCTTGATATTGAAGCTGGTTTTCCAGATGCTATGCATGAACTTCTCTTTGATTTCCTGACTTTTCTTCATTGTCTCTGTATGTTCATCTGCTCCTACTTTCTTAAATTTTTAAATCTCAACAGAATTTCAGTCTATGGAAAAACCCACACCAAACAGTCCAATGGACAGGGCTCCTGTCAGTCTCTGAGAAATCAGAATTCAATTTTCTACAGTACTAAATACTGCCTGTCTGTCAGATCTAAATTCAATAGAGGCCTTCGGTCCAGCCTTAGGCACCATGCCACTCTGCAGAATTCAGTATTGCCAGTTCTAATTAATTCCATGTGAGTGATGAAATCTTCATTAGGAGAGGAGCTAGTACCATAACGATGTGAGAAACTTCAGTCGTCTTCTGAATTTTAGCCAGAACTGTGAGAAAATCCTCTGAGTGTTTTCTTCCCATGCTTGCTTGTCTAGGGGACTTCAATGATGAAGACTTTGAGGATGATGTGAGAATTCTAGGAACCTAAAAGTTAGGTTTAGATGTCTAAAGACTCCTTGTGACTAATATTTAGACTGCCTGTTCATCACGTTCTCTGTCTAAAAAATAATGCAGATATTTTTTCCAAATAGTTTTGGTTTCATTTTATGAAGTGCCCCTTGAATCATAATTAAAGCAAAATTAAAGCATAAAAGGTAGACTGACCATACAGTATGATTGTTTCAGTCCAGAGACTCTTAGATCCCCTTTCATGTCACTGGATCCCAGCATCTTGGGTATAAAAAGTATCTGTACAGAAGGAATGTATGTATGTGTAGAAGCTAGGTTGAAGTCTATGTCACTATTTAATAAATTGTTATTATTGTAACATATGGCAGCTAGAACAACATATTTGAAACGAAAATACTAAGGGGGGCTTCTTGATTTGAAAATATTAGTGCCATTATGTTGTACTTCTAAACCTGAACAAATGTTATATTTAGACCTAAGACACAACAGGGTATAAATTATTGCACACTAATTCACAACTAATGTGTTGCTGCGAATGAAGCTAAAGGCTGAGTGCAATCAACTCCGCTCCATCAGTACAACATTAATTCACACACTAGAAGATCTTATTGCACTTATAAAAATATTATTCCAAAAGGTCACAGATTCTAAAAATAAATGGTAATGTAACCAGGGTCAAGTTCCAAGAATTATCATCAACTACCAGTCTGCTTTATATTTTAAAAATAATCACATATATCAGAGTGAACTTGCATGTGGCTTGCTGAAACCTATGCAAATTCCTGATTTCAGCAACAAAGTTGCTTGTAAGACCACTGAATATGGACTTCATGATCATACTTGGAAAATAATAATAAAAAAAAAGGGCTAGATCTTCTGCATATGTTCAGACAAACTGGTACAAATCAAACTGATGCACCACAACACTTGAAACATAAGTTACATTTGTGAAGGACACTTCTGGTTGTCAGGCATTATGGACGACCCAGCTTCCACATATCTAGGCCTAAGGAAAATTCTGTTTGTTTGTTATTCCATTTGCAGCTTTTACTACCTGTGGACCTTTCCAGGACAGTGTTTAGTTTGGTCCTATGCTGTATTAATTTGACTCCACAAGCCAAATATTTTACACGGATTAAGTGTGATTTTATGGAACCTGATGTTACCTTCTAAACAGGTTTGCAGAATATTTTCAGATTCCTATTTACCCATGTCATGGTTCCCCTTACAGAATAGACCACGAATAGGATAAGAACAATCAGTGATGGACCTTTTACCAAAGTATAGCTGGGGTTATGACTTTCCTGTGGTGGAAAAAGCTGTCTTGTCTTTCTCCTCTTTTATCGGGACTGACAAGAGACAGAGCTATGGAGAAAGGCTGTGCATGTGTTCTGTTTAGAGGTCTGTCTTAAGAAAAGGTATCTCTAAAAAAATAGCCTATAGGTAGAGAAAAGTTTTGAATAAGCTTAGGGTGCATCAATGCTGAAGAAAGCAAAGGTTTGACAAAGTACAATTCAGCAACTAAATGGAGTTTTTAGATCTTAGAATTTAGCTTTGTCCAGGAAAGGACATGAGTTACTCTGGGACCCATGTACATGTTTTTATCTGTTCCACTTCAATATATTTTGAATACAGATGAACATGAATCTCAATACCAATCCAAAACCAAATCCAACTTTTAATATTTCATTCTGAGCCCAAATGACTCACAGTGATTATTTAATTTTCACTAATAAATCTGTACCTGCTCAGAACTGTTTGAAAACTTTTCTGTGTATTTCACTTTTCTGGAATTTCACTAAGAATAGCAAGGAGATTCCTGACTTAAAATTAATAAGATTTCATTATATGAGAGGAAAATGGTAATTTTTAAGCAGTTCTTATAAGGAATTTTGATTTATCAAAATCAAATTTATACTCTGTGCCTTCTCCACCACAATTCACACCTTTCAGTATAGAAAATTCTTTATTATAGACAGTGAATTTACACTGGAATTTCTCCACACAAAATCAGATTTATTTAACTACGTTTCTTTAATAAAATGAAACTAATTAATATTAGACATGTATAATTTAAGAAATTAATATACTCTTTTAAGAATGAGATGTAGTAGGAGAAAACAACATTAAACAGAATGTTCTTATGATAGCTTAGGTACTGATATTTGTGAAACTAAGGTTTCTTAAGTGTCACTTAGTGTGATAAAGAAACCAGCTGTCCTACCCGGTTTAAACACATCTCTCAGGTACAAACTAACACACTCTGTCCTCCATTAAAAATGTTGTAGGTACTATTAAATAGGTAGGAAATTCCTAAAGACAAAGCATAGATAAAATATTGTTAGTATTACACTAAGGAAAATGATTGTCTTGCTGACAAGAGAATAGACATGTCAGAAGATGGCAGAGCTGTGCCACGTGAGTCAAAGGGCTGAGATGCTGTCTAGGGCCCTTGGTGAGTTAATATCAGGTCTCTTCAGAGATGAAAAATAATAATTAAACACTGCTTGTCAATTAATGCCAACTTAAAGAAAGGTCCTACACTTAGATTAAGTGAGGAGATTGGGTTGCTTGAAAACAGCAAGAAAGGAGGAAGAAAAGGACTACGGAATAATGAAAGATGTAAGGTAAAAAGGGAAAATAATTAAACACACATGCACTTACACAGAGTTGGAGCACTCATATTTCTAATTAGAATTTCAGTGCAGGAGCCCAATTTAACCTTAGGGAGTCTTTATAGTCATGTCAGTGTTGTGCACAGCACTCAATCCAATACTGATATACCAGGTTGAATTTTCATATTACATTTATCAGAATGCTATTATTTATACGCGTAACTTATATCGTACTTTTAAGGGCAATGTAGTGCCTGTCTATGTGAGAAGTGTTGTTTACTGCAAGCCTGAAAACTGACAGTTCAGTACTTTTTCTCATTCTTACTCCATTAATGAATGCATGTAGTGTGTTCCCATATTGCTTAAATGGACACAGACCCCATATTTTTGAGTTACTATACTGTACTGGCATTACTTCAGGGGCAAGTTTTTGTCAGTATATAACACATCCAGAAAAAGAAGGCACAAAAGCACTCAAGCATTTAACAGGTGAAGAATGTGCCGAAGTGGAATAGTCATAATGATACTACAATAACTGCACTCCACAGCATGTTCCAACCGCTGATGAAGCATGGGAACCTAAAGAGAACTGTTTTATTTATTTTGAGTCTTATCTCCCACCTAAGCAGATGTGCTTCAGATTGAAGGAGTAGTCAATAGAGCAGGAAGGTAATTAGATAAACTAAAAAGTTCACAAAAATATTCTATTCCACAGAATATTTCCTCAGAAGTTGTAGATAAAACTTTTATTAACAATTTTTAGCTTTTTCAGAGAGCCATTTCTCATTCCTAAAATCCCATTTTTCTTCAAAATACTCTAGCGGAGCAGAAGTGTTTCAAATATAACTGAAAATGTAAATTTCACAAATAATATTTGGCTTTTATCTCCATTTAGATCAACAACTTCTTTACTCCCTCTTGTACAGTCTAATTTATCATGTACGTATGACTCCTTTTGAGCAAAATGCCTCCTAGATACTTTACTGCTGAGACAAACTTTAGTCAGGTTTCATGAACGGCAGGTAGGGATGTGCTGGAAGGGTTAATTTTCCATCTCTCCACCAACAATGCTCAATGGGGCATATGTGCTTCTGGTCATGTGATGCAATTACAGCTGACAGCCTGCCCTGTCCCCCGAACAGCTGGGTCTGATCCTCAGATTAATGTACTTAAAACAGTAAAATCTTTGTAAGTTGTAATGATCAAGAATGACAACACTTTCTGGAGTACATCCCGTATTCCTGCTGACCAGTATCTTTCATGGGCAATTACTGACACGTGCTCAAATAAAATACAGAAAAGTAACCAGTGAAATACTTTTTACCTGCGATTTTTATAAAAAGTATTTGTTTTGCATTTCCACGTGTCTTTATTCCTATTGATGAATTTTTAAAATTACCCTTCTTTAAGCCCCCAGAATGTTTACACGGTCCTTGCACATTAACATCTGCTAAGCCTTTTTTTGCTCAAGAGGAATAATTCATGCCTCTTGAGTTTGCACACGTTTCCCATATGTCTAGAAAATCATATGCTCTCACTCCTTTCTTGTCAAAGGTTTTCATTCTCCATACATTTATCAAGGAAGAAAAACTGCAAACGCACTTTATTTTCACAAGTTTTTCACCAACCACTTTACATTTTGAATCCCTATACATTTACAAAAGTGTTCCCATGGAAACCAGAAATTTTCTCTACAATATTCTTGGCAAATGAAACGCAAGTAAAAATGTATTTAATAATTTTAGCAGAAACTTTCAGTGTTTTAGTTCTAGCTCAAATTTTTAAGACTATATTTCGAATGCTGTGTCAGGGGATTCATGAAAAAAGTAGAGAGCTCTTCTGACATTTGTAAAAACATTCAGATGCTAGCATGCATACTTCTGCGGGCTTAATATAGCCATGCCATGACTTTTCTGCCAATGGTATGGTGGTAACATTAAAAACTCAAAAGTTCTGATTTGGACCACAGACCTTACATTTTTGGAATAGGTGATGCCTTCTACATGACTAGCTTGCATTGGAGGAAAAGTTCTCATAGAGCTTGCTTCATAGCAGAAGCTCTAATAAACTAATGCAGACCCTTACTGATGAGAAAGAAATGGCACAAGTCATATCACTTTCATTTTTTTTTTTTTTTTCAGCTTTCAAGTTCCATGCACTCAAGAAGTTACATATGACTAGCTTGATAGATGAGGTGACAGCAATGAGTATTGTCCTACATAGACTTCAGTAAGGCTTTCAACACTGTCTCCCATAAGTTCCTCATAGAGAAGTTGCTGAAGTATGGGCTGGAGGAGCAGACAGTGAAGTGGATTGAAAACTGGCTAAACAGATAGGTCCAGAGGGTGGCAATCGGAGGAAAAAGGTCTAGCTGGAGTCCAGTAACCAGTGGTATACCTCAGGGGTCAATTCTGGGTCTGATTCTTTTCAACATCTTCATTAAGGAGCTGGATGATGGGGCAGAGTGTACCCTCAGCAAGTTTGCTGATGACACAAAACTGGGAGGAGTGGCTGATACACGAGAGGATTGTGCTGCCATTCAGAGCGATCTCGACAGGCTGGAGAAATGGGCTGAAAGAAGCCACTGATCTTGTGCAGTTCAACAAAGGAAAGTGCAAAGTCCTGAACCTGGGGAGTTAGAACCTCATGCACCAGTATTATGCTGGGTGCCAACCAACTGGAAAACAGTCTTGTAGAAAAGGAGTTGTGGGTCCCAGTGGAGACTAAGTTGAATATGAGTCAGTAATGTGCCCTTGAGACAAAGACTGTTAATGGTATCCTGGACTGCATGAGGAGGAATGTTACCAGCAGGTTGAGGGAGGTGATCCTTCCACTTAATTCAACACTGTTGAGGCCTTCTTTGGAATACTGTGTCCAGTTCTGTGCTCATCAGTACAACAGAGACATGGAGATACTGGAGAGAGTCCAGTGAAGGGCCACAAAGACGGTTAAGAGACTGAACCTTATCTCCTATGAGGAGAGGCTAACAGAGCTGGGAGAAGAGAAGGCTTGGGGGAGATCTTATCAATGTACATAAATACCTGAAGGGAGGGTGTAAAGAAGATGGAGCCAGGCTCTGTTCAGTGGTGTCTGGTGACAGGGAAATGGGCACAAACCAAAACACAGAAGGTTCCATTTGAACACAACAAAACAGGCAGTTTTTTACTGTGAGGGTGACTGAGCACTGGCACAGGTTTCCCATAGATATTGCGGAGTCTCCATCCCTGGAGGTATTAAAAAGCTGTTTGGACATGGTCCTGGGAAACCTGCTCTAGATGGCCCTGCTTGAGCAGGGCAGTTAGACCAGATGACCTCCAGAGGTCCATTCCCACCTTAACCATTCTGTGATCCTGTAAGTCTGTGATCTGTCAGCTTAATTGCTACAATCTGCCTGTTAGGTTCTCTGACTATACATACAATTTACTCCAGAAATAGCTTCAACAGAAATTTTCTAGCAAGAACTCAAGCATTCCTAACTTCTGCTCCTAAGAATCTAAGATCCCATTGTGAAAAACTAGGTCAACCTAGATCCATGACAGAAAAACACTGGGATAACATTATATTGTGACCATAAAATCAAAAGGTAATGTTCATTTTAAATTTATTTTACATTCATAAAGTATAGCTATATATGACCTCTATGTAGATTTTTTAAAGGTGCAAAATGCAAATAACTTACAATGATAAACAGGCCAAGTATAGGGGATCAAAATAAAGTTTAAGGTATACAATAAAGTTCACTCATTTATGTGAGAAAAAAATCAATGTGACTAACATATATTCTACTAAGAAGGCTCCTGTAAAGCTTCTTCCTCTATAGTAACATTTTTTTCCAACCAATCTATGATTTCTCAGGTTGCAATGAGTCATGTCATGTAACCGAATGTGTCATATCCAACTGCGATATGATGAGAAACAACATAACAAAAAGTGACAAGATTTAACATGACAAGTAAGAATGAAATGCTGCAGTGGTAAACACCAGTTTTCAGCAATTTGGTATGTCATGTTTTTTAAAAAGGACACCCTAACAATATGGTTCTCATGCAATAATCACAGCTCCTGACATACAGAATTACTTCGTCTTCAATGTTCCATGTTTTCAGACACCCCAATGGTGATCATCTTTTGATATCCAGCTAAAATATGTACTTTTGGCTCAATTAACACTGATATACTCATGAAAATTAACCATCAATGTGAGTTTAAAACAAAGATGTTGACTGTGGTTAGCTGAAATTGGGAAAATTAATTTAACCAGTAATTGCAATTTATACTCTTGATAAGGAGAACTGTTTAGAAGAATAATTCCATTTGCTCATTTTACAGTGGCTGGTAATGGCATATAATTTCTTACTGCCATTACGTAAAAGCTATTATTTGGGAAACGTAATAAAATTCCATCTGCTAGCCAAATTCCCAGGTGAACAAAGAAAAAAAAGAAAAAAAATGATTTTCAAGTTCATCAGTACACAGAGACCAAAAATAGATATTTTCAATTCAGGCTGGAACTGAAAGGGCAAAAAAATTAAGTCTGTGTGACAAGAAGGGAAAAAATTGACAAATCGGGCAGCACCAACATCTGGCTAGGAAAGAAGCAGCTAATCCTCACCATATAAATTTTTATTTTGGAAAGTTTCAAAATATTGGTTTCAAAGTAATTTTTGTTATTTTTACAGTATAAAACATGTTTAATATTTAGGTTACATGGTAGGCAACACTATCACTGATGATTTGTCATCCTGTGAAACAGTGCCATTGAAACAAGTACGTATTCTATTTCAAAATGAATAAGGCAGGTTCTTAGTGCTCTGACGAAACCTTTTCTGGATCACAGTGTCTCCTGTCCACGTTTTACTGAGATGGTTTATTTTATGACATTAATAGTATATATATAAAAAAGACTGGTATTTGAAACACAGCTCTAAGTAGTTCCTACAAAATGTAGTGAATTATTCAGAGTCATCTAGTTAATGACTGGGAAACCTATGCAAACACTGTCTGTCCCATACTTGTTCTCCAAATTTTTGTTCACTCTTAAGAGTTGTTTTGTGAACATGATATTAAAAAAAATTAACTATGATTTTCACTACATAGAAACTATGTAAAAAAACTTTCACTACATAGTACTTTTTAGATTGTAAGAAACAAATAGTTCGGAGTACTTCAGTCTTGCTAGATCTTGAGAAGGTCTAGTTCTCCATTGATCCAAGAACAAGTTTTAAAGCTCCCCAGTGCTTAGTAACATTTGTCATAAATAGAAGGAGGAAGTTCTAGTTCTCTCCATGAGATCCCAAAGCGAGAAGTCCTCTACAGTACCCTACATAACCAACACTGATTTATCTTCAGGAGCGCAGACATGCATGAGCTGGGGATGCTAGTGACAGCCATGTTCTTTGAAGGGATGGGTGAGAACGTGTCACTGTTTAAACTGTGCTAGAGAGTGTTCATGCTGCAGGTCCACATAATTATTGACTTTGCAAATTCCAGCTCAAAGAATAGTGTTATTGAATGAGACATTGCAACATGTGTTTACATGATTGGTTGGTTTATATGTTTATAATTTTGGAGGAGTGTTTATTTTACTTAAAATATTATTAATTTATGCTCACAGAAGAACTGAAAAATATTATTATACAGCATAGCTGAAACTCAGTGCAATCTGGAGCTCTGGAGATGACCTTCCAAGGTGGAATTTTTCTGTTACAAAAGTGTATGGAAAGCAAAAATTATTCTTCTGATTTCAGTAGTAAATACCCAAACTTCTGTATAATACCAGAGAGAACAAGGAAGTGATTATGGAACATATATGGAAAATAAAGTGATAGTTTCAAATTTGAAGTTAAGTAATTACACTAATATGTAAAATCCTATTTCTGCAATATGTGTTATACTCTCAAATAAGTCTATGAATCATCCATCACCGATGGGTGTCTTAAATTCAGACAATGATTTCTGGTTTTCAAATTCCTAAAAAAAATGTTCTTGCTCTCTGTCTTCTTGAATTTGTATTATTTTTTATTAGTAGAGTTACTTGAAACTACTGAGGCAAAACTCTTGTATTCTGTGAACCTTTATGCCTTCGTTTCACTTCTAAAGAGAAAGAAACTGGGAAAATACCTGAGAATCACAACCACAATTTTCATTGCATTCCTTGGTGCCTCTGAGGAGGATGAGTGTATCACCATCAGTGAACATTCACCTGTCTATTCTTTCTGTCTATTTTGCATTGACAATCAACAATATGGAAACCCCAGAAAAGGACTCATTGCAGCAGAATAACTTACTCACACATGGTCACTGGTAAAATGTGCAAAAACAAAGTGACAAAAGAAAAGGAATTAATTCAAACTTCAGAACATAATAATGAAGCTTATATTCATCATCAGAAAGGAGATAACAAAACCTTTGAACAACAAGGATTATCAAGATACAAGCAGTAGTTACTTAGATCCTCACTGTCATTTTTCTCTTGGCAGATCACAAAATGCTTCAACAGTGTACCTAGTTTACAATAGACCAATATTATACAAGCCATAGGGCTAGTAACTCAATCACAATGCCTAAATGACAATCAAAGTAGAGAAATATCGTAAGCAGCAATCCCTTGGAAACCTGCACATTAGTAAACTGAGAAAATAATTCCTGTTGTGCATGGCCTTTAAAGTACTGGCATTACACTCTTTGCCTGGAAAGAAAATAAATGTAGACTAGAAGTTTGCCAGACTTAAACAAAAGAAAGACCTGTAAATACCCACCACTACCCCTTCCCGCTATTATACATTCAGTAAAGCGGAAGCTCCCTTAGGCTTGCTGGCGGTGAAGCGTGTCAGAATGATCAACAATAGCTCTCACATTTTCAGAAATTCCTATCTTTTACAGCTAGACAGTCACACTTGCAGGCAACAGTATTACTGCTGTGATTACAATACACGGAAGTGTTACAGGTCACTAAGCCAAAACGTATTCAAGCTTTTTTAACTTCAGTTTGAATGTATGTATCTAGGATAGATGCATGCTAGAATGAAAATCTGACATTGCACACAGTCTGTGAGCAATGTTTAGGTCTAAAAAAGATGTTCCATTTTGGTGACATCATTGTCAAGTACTGCATAGCGCCTACCACAGATGGGGAACTGCTATGGCAATAGCTCCTATCAGCTACAGCTTTCCTCTCTGCTTCCTCATGCTCATTGCCAGCATTGCCTCTGCTGACATACTGCAGTTGTGTTCTTACTGCTGCTTTTCAGACTCTGATTTTGGAGCAAGAGCTCACATCAGAGCATTTATCTAGTTTCCTCCTTGAGAAAAGGTCTAGCATGTGTTGGCAGTATCTGTTCACTTCTTAGAGGTTTTCCAAAGAATTATGGTAAGTTCCTCCATCGATCCATAATTTCCTTGAGCTGCCAGAAAGCTTTGGCACTCCCTCAGAAATATGCTTCCACAAGTTCTGCTGAGATGCTCAGAGCAGATTTGTCTACCTAGAGCAGAATATCAGAACATGAGCTGAAGTTGTACAGTTCATGTGGAAACAGTGTACCACTGGCTCCTAAATATGAAAGTACAGCAATGTTAAAAGCTCTGCAACAGAAGTCCATGACAGCTTAGCTTTGGATCACTCTTATTAGGGAATATTTTCCAACTTTCATAAAGCTGTGGTGCCATACAGGATAGAATACAAAATTAAATGAATCTAGAAGAAAACGGAAATAGGTGTGTGGTTCTCTGGTCCAGCAATTTGCTTGTGTAGCAAAAAGGACTTTTGGACTCTGGCACCTACAGTTAGCTCTCTGCATTTTCTATGGACCTGCCATTAAATAAAATGTACAGAGGAAAGGGGAGTCAGCAGAATATTTAAATTAATTTTTGTATTTGAACTGAAGTTTCAACACTAGTGCATTCACCATGAAAAAAGTAAATTCAATGTTGGGCATCAAACAAATAACAGAGTTAAAAAAATTATATATATTTTAATTTTAGCTAAAAGGGTATGGAGGCATTTCCTGCTGGCTTGGAATTTAAAATTCAATACAGAGTACCGAAATATAAAACCACGAAATGGTCAGTTCTTTGATGGAATTTTTGTCTGGAGTTTTAGAATACTCTTAACAGTTTTTGAAAAAGGGAAAAAAATAAAGCATTTTCAAGAGGTTTAGAAGGCCACTTCATAGAAAGGGTAATTTATCATTATCTTTTTCTGCTTTTTCCTTTCCATACCAACAGGAAGAGAACGCAGAATGAGGATGAGATCATTCTACTAAGTAATAATACAATAATAAAAACTGGTTATTGCCTGTATTTGCTCAATTCAAATAGTAAAAGTAAGCCAACGATCAATAGAATTTCTGAGCTTAACCCAGCCATATAAGATTCAAAAAGAGTTCCTTAGCCAAGTCTGATCTAAAGGAACATTCTGTGTAGACAAGGGTAGCGTAATTAGTGTGCTGCATATGTGCCCATAAATTCATGTAAATACTTAGGATTGATAAATTAGAGTTCTTAATCACAAATTTCTCAGCAACAAATTTATAAATGTAGGTTTATTTAGAGGAAGAAATATTGATTTTTTTTTCTGATGTGGGTATTACATTGGAGTTGAAATGCTGTAAACCATGAAAATTATGATTTCAGATTGCCAAAAAACTATTGATTCAAAACACTTCTATATGACTGAAGGAGATGAAAGTGAACCTTTTGTTAACTGTACAAGCACTTTTGATCCCTTTACTTATACTTCAGAAAAAGACAATCACAAAATGAGGATATAATGTGATGTTCATTACAGATTAGGATATTCCCATTTCCGTGTAGGTTGACTTTGAGAAGCAGATTTATGAGTATACTACCACACTAAAAGGGAAACCAGTATTAATGACTGGAATTCACTACTGATTATTTAAAGCAGCAATTATAGTGCATAAGATATTGGCATTATTTCTAGGTCTTTGAGTACTTTGAGTTCTTCTAGATCTCTGCTCCTACTATATTTTACATTCTTGAGCACTGTTTAGAAAAAGCTGAATCAGCAGGGATTTCTTTCCCTTTTCATTTTATAACCTATAGTGAGAAGAATGCTTTTAAATAAGAAATTAATATGCAAATTTCTTCATTGGTTTTCTTCTGATATCTCCTTAAGTGACTTAAACAACTGGGCTATTTTCTAACAAAGTGTTTGAAGTGGCTAAAGCTTTATGACATGTCATACTTTTTCTTTTCAAGATGTTTTGTTTTCATCTCTGTTTCATGAGGGTTTTTTTGTAGTCTTACACCGGCAATCTGAACACATTCAGACAGTTCTTGGGTAACTCGTGTTGATTCATGGGCAGGGAGTAAACCAGAAAATGTCAAGTGATAATTCTGGCTTAACACAGTTACAGAAATTTATCTTTATTTTTTGCCTTTTTATAGATTATACTACCTAAAAAATAATAATATGTGTTTTATAGCATGTATTAATTTTTCTTGAGTATGGGTCAAGTTAAAACTGTAGGATCTGTTTTCCTATTCTTAAGCAGAAAGAATCTAAATCTAATTTTGTTCACTCCTGTAATAGTGGCAACCCTTTCACATCTTCTATTTCAACTGGACTGCCTAAGCATTTTTTATGATTATATAAAACCTGATCTTTTCTTTTTGAGTCATGCACATAATTTTTAATCACTCACTGTAGCTCATGCAAAAAAAAGTAACAGCTTGCTACTTGTATGAGTCAGAATCTAAACAGAGCTATTTAAAAATCATTTGGAAGATGTGTTATTAACTAATTAGCATAATGTAGAGAAGATATACAATCTAACGTGTTTCACTGAATCAGTTCATAAACAAAAACTGTAATTAGCTACTATTTTCTGTGCATTATTATTTTCCTTGAGATTGTATAATACAGCCAAGCCAACCTAAGAATGCTGTCAAACGGATTTCAGATCTGAAATGCTATGCTGCAATTGAGGCACACCTTTCATTTTTCACGTATTACATCCCAACACTGTTTGCTTAAACGTTGGCACCAAATTTAAGTTGCACGTCTTAGTAACTTTATAATTACTTGGATGTATAAGAAAAGATAACTTATTCTAGCTTATTCTTACTACTTCCACTTTAAATAAATTTTCTGAGTTTAAAATCTGAAGCAGTAAAACTGAGCAAAACAGAGCCATTTCATTTTCCCAGACTCAACGTCTGTATTGAATAAAAAAAAAATTAAACAGGAAATCAACTTACTTTTTATGGATACTTTAATTAGTCATTACAATCTTCCAAATAACATTAACTGCAACCATTTGATCATCATTGGATTGCATGTGAATTAATAGCAGACAACAGTCCATAACTCAGGCCTGACTGATTTCAGAATTTTAGATTCATATATTAGCATATCTTACAGCGCTTGGCCACATCCTTGAAGTCAGTGGAGATTGCAATATGTTTCCTTTCCTCTAGAATCCCCAAGCTCAACAGTAAAGCAATAAGGCCTGAGAGATTTCAGGGATTCATAGACTATCTCTACATCATAGTTACATTACGTTTGCCAGGATTCTGGAGAAAAAGGATGAAAGGCCTTTAGCCATCTTCTAAAATTTCCTGATCTAAGCAGAGTTCTGTAAGAGTCACAGAAGAATGGGCACAGAAACCAGCACAGGGGAAAAAGAAAGAAAATATAGTTACATTATAAATGTGAAATCATTTTGGATTTTGAAAAGAAAGTTCATTATATTGTACAAAAGTGATACCATCTGTAATCAAGCGGAATATCACATTTATTTCCAAGAAAAAGTATAAATTATATTAAAAATCTCAAGGGGACACTAACTGATGTGTCCGTGATACTCAATATGCTACTGATGAAGCCAAAGTTAAACTGATTTTAGACTACAGAAGCATCAGGAACATTGAACAACATTTGACTGAACTTCTGTAAAGCAAAAAATAGTATTTGTCAAAAAATGTAGTATAATTGGAAAGCTATTTTAGATCAGAATATTACCTGTCACTGGGCATCTGTGGATATTAAACTGTTCCCAACATGTCATCTCTTCAGACTATGGCTTATGAAGACAGAAGATAATTAGTTTTTTATCAGAGTTCCTAAGTACTTCATCTTGCAAATATCTGGATTTCCTGGTCTTGTGCCTTGTGTTCAGTGACAGTGCTGCAGATGGTCTTGGTAACCTCACAGACAAAATTCTAACTGAGATCTTACTCTGATTCTTCAGATTTCTTCCCAAGATGCACAATAATTCTTTTTTATGAGTGCCTTTCAGTATCTCCCGGATGAAAGACAGCATCATGTTGATTGCAATAAAAGTAAAATTGGAGATACATATTTTTTTAGATAATGTTTTAAGATGACATTTTGCAATCTTGGATGTTAGTAGAAATGGACATTACTGACGAGAAGAAAAATGCTGAATCTACATCTAATTAAAATAAGAAATGCATCTATTGAAAAAAATTTATGAAATGACTTACAACCAACACAGCAAACAGGCAAAGGAAATTTCCAACAGCTGCTGAGGAGGATTCACAATGGTAAACTGAACTGAGATAAAAGTATTGAGGGAATATTAATGTTAACTCAAAGATTAGTGTTTAATGTTCATCATCATTAGGAATTTCTTCCTTGTGCAATACTGAAAGAAATGAGGTTCATTGTGAAGAAGGAAGATGTCATTTGTCAATGACAGAAATGGACATTTTAAACTTGGCAACACCTGGCCTTCAAATTTGGTCTGCATGATCACGCATTAGCTTAGAGAGTTGCACAGGATTTTTCTTTCCTGATAGGAAAAAACAATAGAAAGTTCCTTGGTAAAGTCACTTTTTTAAAAAGCTACAGTTCTGGAGAGCTGAAGCAGAGCCACAGATGTAAAAAGAAAATTGATCAGAAGGGTGATTAACCAATCAGGAATATATTCTAAACTGGTGTCATTTCTAGTTATATATTTAAATAACATGGCTTTGTGCTATCCTGGCCGAAGTTGTTTCAGCATATTCATATTAGAGGAATTGGTTCATCAGTTCCAAGAAGAATCTCAAAATCTTATCCTGTTTTTGTCGGCTCCCTGGATATTTTTTACATGCTCCCTAGAGAGTGATCCCTCAAGGAGCCCTGTAGTATCCAGGCAAAGAACACTCACTAACAAGGTACCAGGACTATCAAAACCATCCTCAAACTTACTCTCATCCAAAAAGCCATCTTCCTCCAAGGCAAAAAAGACTTTATCTGAGAATGCCACTATGTAAATCACCTCATTAGCAATATATGTTACAAGGATCATCCCCAATCTACATACAAATAGTCCATACCAAAATGTAACCATAGATTTTCTTGGATACTTCAGAGTTTCATCTTGGACAAGCTGTCAGTCTTATGTCTGTCATCACACAGCAACTTATCTCCAACAATGAATGCCTTTTAGGTTTCATCTGCCAACCTAGCCCCACAATGTAACTTTTTCACAGCCTCTTTTTGAGGAACAGATTTTAAATAATTTTATTAGTGAGCCTATCTGGTATAGATGACTGGAAACATATATTCCCTCAGCAATTTCCATCAAAACTCAAAGAATTGTTGCTTTTCCTCCCACATTCCCACATCAATATTTCTTCCTTTGGCATTGTAATTATTATCATAGTAATTTAAAACCTATAATTTGTATGAAGACCACAGATCAATGCACCTACTACCATAAAATTATCGACAACCCAAATGAAACAAACTAGACAAACTAGTTTCTCAGGTAAAAGCACATTTGTTTTGAAGAATCTCATGATACCACAGCAATATAAAGCACATTCCCTAAGGGAAACAGACAGCACTTTCTAAAGAGCCATTTGAATACAATGTAAGAAGTTATATGAAAGAACCCCCAAACTATGCTGTCATACATCCTGGAAAATCATTACAAGTATTAAATCTACCCTGGAAGATGACTAGAAGGCCACACTTTGTACCTAAATCAGGTACTGATTTTTGTACTAAATCAGGAAGCCAGTCTCCAGCAATCTCCTTGCATAGTCAGTGGAGAGAGAATGGCCCCTTTGAGAATTCCTAACAGTCCTCTGAGTTACCATGGAATCACAGAATGGCAGGGGTTGGAAGGGATCTTTGAAGATCATCTAGTCCAACCCCTCTGCCAAAGCAGGGTCACCCAGAGCAGGCTGAATAGGATCACATCTAGGCGGGTTTTGAACATCTCCAGAGAACGAGACCCCACAGCCTCTCTGGGCAGCCTGTTCCAGTGCTCTGGCACTCTCAAAGTAAAGAAGTTTTCCCTCATGTTGAGATGGAATTTCCTGTGTTCCCATTTGTGCCTGCTGTCCCTTGTCCTGTCACTGGGCACCACTGAAAAGAGTTTGTCCCCATTCTCTTTACACCTGCTCTTTAGATATTTATAAGTGTTGATAAGATCCCCTCTCAGTCTCTCTTCTCCAGGCTAAACAGACCCAGGTCTGTCAGTCTTTCCTCATAAGAGAGGTGCTCCATTCCCTGGATCATCTTCATAGCCCTCCACTGGACTCTTTCCAGTAGTTCCTTCTCTTTTTTGTACTGGGGAGCTCAGAACTGGACACAGTACTCCAGGTGTGGCTTCACCAGGGCAGAGCAGAGGGGACAGATGACCTCCCTTGACCTGCTGGCCATGCTCTTTTTAATGTACCCCAGGAGACCATTTACCTTCTTGGCCACAAGGGCACATTGCTGGCTCATTGCTATCCTCTGAAAGACTCTCCTCTACATTCACTATGCACAGAACATACAGAAACTGTTCTCCTAAAGCAGGAACTATAAGTAGTAATTTTACCATCAGATAGTATAGCCCACTTGCCCTCTTCCAGATAAGTAAATCCCTTAGCAATATGTTGTGGAGAAATCTTCGGCAGTGATGATTTCTAATAATTGGCTTACTTCACTCTTATCTGCAACCATGTCTTGGAAGAGGGTGTTTGTCTCACAATTATATTTCACAGAGAGGGTATAGATGGGACACTACTACTACTATAACTGCTTTTCAGGGGCTCATTACCTCTGAGTGCAAGGAAAAGCAATCTCAAGCCTAATTTGTGATCCGTGGCAGAGTAGTATAATCTAGATCTAGGGCTGTAAGTCTGTTTCAGAAAAAGGTTAATTTCAATGTGATCCCTGTAACCTTTCTGATCCTGTGTTCACTGGACTGGAGAATTAGGACTTTTATATCAAAGTGAATCTGTATTTGAAGAGGGAAAACTTTTTCAAGATCTAGGAAAACAAGGTAAGAACTCTTCATTATTTGTTAATGTTTAAAAAAATAATTCAATATAACCTAAATTACTGTCTAGCGTCAAGTTATTTTGCAGAGAAGCTCTCTAGCTCTACATGGCTAATGCTTTTCAAGTACAGCTGCTTTTGAAGCTATTGAATCATGTTCCTTTTCCAAGTTACACATTTCTAATGCTTCATTTTTATTTAGAAAAGGAAATTGGAGACAATTATAGCAATAAAAGGAATTAATGGAAATTTTGACTAAAAATACCTATAACCTGGAAGAGATGCAGCCATTTTGAAATTAAGGCAAGCAGGAGACCTGACAAGATAATGGAGATAGATGATTCTCACCACCTACACAATGGGAGACAAGGATGGAGAGGCTGATAACAGTAATGCTGAAGTATGCTTTGTAGCATGTTTGCTTTCCTTTCTAAGGTTGTAAAGTCACCACAGAATTAGCAGAGTACTTAATTAATGAGTGGGCAAGTAAGACAGAAGGATAACAACGCTACAAAACAATAACCCAGTTCAGGCTGCCCTTTATGGGTCCGAAGTAGCATTAGGCAACTAACTGGTCAGGAGTTTGTTTCTTTAGCCTGTATTTATCCACTGTGGTAGATGACTATTATTTAAACTTTTCAGATTATTTTGAAGGGCTGTAAAAGAGAAGGAAAAAGTAAAAAAATATTGGGAGTTCCTTGGAAGATGTTTGTTGAGGAGGTGCTATGCAGAGATTCACATTCGCGAAGTTACACTTTGGAAGAAGTGGCTTAATTAGCTGGTAGCTTGACTCATCTGAGAACTTTTTATCTAATTCATGACATGCATATTGTCTTGCCTACCTATCTGCAAACACTCCTTCCTATATTTAGTATATTAATACTTCTCTTAAGGATTGGGAAAAGTTTATTTTTCAATTAACTAACATGAGGGGTCCCAAGTCTGCAATCCAGGTTTTTCAGGTGGAAAAGCCTCCCTGTGTTCCTCTGCCAGCATTGCTGATGAACCAGCTCATATACACTAACCAGGCCTGAGAGGGCCATGGGGAGAACTCTGTGTACTCTTTCCTCAATTATTCAAGATCCAACAGCACGTCTGAGTTTCACTTCTGGCAGCTTCATAGAGGGTAACTCCTTCACACTCCCAGCCTGCAGCGTTAGCAAGTGCAAAGGAAGAAGGAAGCTTAAAAGAGCTTTTTTTATTTTGGTGGAAGAGCACCAAACCCTGACAGTTCTGAGAAGGTGGTGTTAGCTTTTCCCTGTGCTTGCAGATCTGTAGCATCTGGGACTGTACCCAATGCTCTGGAATGAACAACCCGACCCCAGCCCACCCCTTCTATCTCCCAGGGTGATCCACATGCACCAGAAGAGGTAATGAAGGACTTATCTGCAGGATATCAGTATCAAAATAGGGTAAAATAAGGTATTCCCAAATAGATAACGTCCCTGGCTAATAGTAAAGTTTCAGAAATACTATTCCATACATCTGAAAAAAAAACATTGCAGAAAATCCTCCAAACATGGAAAACTGTGGAAATCATCACTTAAGTTTAGATAAGACTTTCATAGCAAGGATTACACAGACATCAGTAAGGCCTCTATTGACTACACATTTCTTCCTGGAAAGTGAATCTTAATTTTCTTTTTGCAATAGCACACATTCATTGTCTTTTCCTCTTTGCTCTTTCATATCTAGAGTTTGTTCGTGGATTTTTTTTTCAAATGAAATAAATATTTTGCAAAATAAATTCCCAGTTTCCTAAGGATTCTTATTTCTAGACGAAGTCAGTTACACTGGACATGGTACATTATAAACGGCAGTGCTTTGAAAAGAAGATGAAATCCGGGTCCAATAATTAAGTCTAAATTCCCACATGCACATATATTTATATATTAATAATATTTATTTAAATATATATAAAATTTACTTACACACATTGAATCTGAACCTGCAACTGCAATGAAAACAATAGATCAAAACTCTCCATGAAAATATGCAATGGAGGGTAAAAAAATAAGCACCACCTAAAAAAAAATCCTGCTACTTTAATTATTATATAAGACATAAACTGGGATTTAGATTATGCTCTACACATTGACGCAAGATAGCCTGAACCTAAAGTTTGTAAGATTTTAATTTTCTGTTGCTATTAATGAATATTACAACAGCAGCTGCCCCCTGTGGCTTGGTATAAAAAGCAGTGTATATACCTAGCACAACATTTGCAGACCTCCTCAGTTTTGTGTTTTTAATGTGATGAAAAATTGTACGAGTAACAAAGGAAAAATGTCATGGTAACTAAAACATTTCCTATACATGTATTTTAGAGGGAAGCTAAATCAAAGGTCTTCAAAGAATTACTAGGGTTCTTTCTAGGAGGTTATTGACAAATATGTAGTTTGTCTTCTGAGTTTGTGCCTCTTTCACAGATTGGTGTATTTGTGATCCCACAGGCAGGAATAAGTGTCTGTAATTCATTTCTCCTTGTTAACTAGTGTGCTTTTGTGTGTAGGATGATTGACAGCAAACTCGGCTTAGTCCCAACGGATGAGCTTGTTAGCAAAACCCTAGCATCCTATCTCTAATAAAGCATATCAGCAGTACATTTTGTCCTATCTATTAGCCTCTCTGTTTCTTTTTTGTGAAAAGCTGAGTGTCCCTTTGAAGCAATGACAAATAAACCCCTGAACTGAAGTGCTAGGCTGCCTTATGGACAGCTGGATAGTAAATGTCACACCGTGTATAGAATGCCTATTATCAGAGTGAGCCATTTGTTCCATTCCTTTCAGTATCTTAATGTAATACAAAATTGCTAAATCAAGCCCCATGTCTGTGACAGAACATAATTAATGAGAAAGCAGGAGCCAATTCAACACTCTTTATTGGGACCTAATTGGCTCAGGCAACAGAGTTGTCACTCAACAAGAGACTTCCTTTAAAGCAATTTTGTTCTTGGTTGTATTACAGAGCCTATTAAATTGTCCCCTCCTTGATCACACAAAGAAGTATCTGCATGCAATAATTAGCTTTTCCAAGGGGATTTTTTTTAACTCTTTCAATAATAGCACATTTTCAAGCACTGCTGGAGGAAACAGCACAGGGAGATGTGCAGCCTCTGGACTGAATAATTGTAACACATGCATTTTGGAAAAGCCTACGAGGAGAGTATCAAAGCTACTGCTAGTACGTGTGTGGTGGTGTGACTTCAGAGAAGGTTGCAGGTCAAACTGGGCATCTAATATTTGTACTCTGTGCAAACTGCTCAACTACAGGAGCAAGTGAAGGTGTAGAGGTACAGATTGTTTAACTGAGTGCTTCCTTTCTGATATAATATTAAGCCACCATGAGGAATGAGAGGTCCTATTTCCTAGTACCAGTATCTGGAACTTCTGATACCAGGATGAGCAGCCGTTCACTCTAAGTAGGAATCAAAATCTAGGAATCTTTCTCCTGTAAATGCCCATCAGAGCTTCATGTCCTGTGTGTTTCTCTTAATCAGTAGATTTTTATGGCTGGTGAGGGAACTCTATAAGCATTAACAAATAATTTGTTTTGCCACCCAAACTTCACACTTTGGAGTTAAGCAGTACTCAAATCAACATAAGTAAGAAGGAAGTCTAGAACCTGCTTCTGTAGCCCCTGAAAGCATAAATCTCTACAACTAGGTCAAAGACAATTTATTCAAAACTAGGATACATCACTTCTTGAAGTCCAGTGATTCAACTACTGTCAAAAAGGTCCAGATGTGGTCACGTATGTCTGTAGCTTGCAATATTTAACTTATTTTCCAGCATATTTCATTTGTAGATATTAAGTGTCATAAGAACTTATATGAAAGCCAGAGAATCACAATGAGAGGATCCTGAACCAGTTAAATATCTCTGTGTTTAGAAAGGCTCATCATAAATTGAACTTTACTTTTTGTGTTCAGTCTAGAATTAAAGCTAGTATTGCAATGGAGGACTTGCCCCATGTTTTTCTCAAAATTGTGACATATCGACTTCTCTGTTAGCATTTTCTGATGTACAGAACTACCAACTCAGTGCATTTGTTGAAAATAGTTTGGGAAATACAGTGATAGAAAATGTTTTATTTATTTATTTATTTATCTATTAATAGATATTTAATATTGCTGTATTAGTTGTTATTTTTTGAGAACCCTAAGTGAAAGAAATCAATCTATTTGGTATTTAACAATCAGTAGATTTTAGTACTTCCCTCCTGTATCTCCCAAAGACTAGAATGATGTGACTAATCATATGGATAATAGTGTGTTATCACTTACATTGTTATTTTATTCAGGGTACAAATTCCAGGGATTTCAAAGTGAACGATGAAACCAGAACTAAAAGAATGCAGATCATTGGGTTTTTTTTTTCAAAGAAAAACTTGTTTAATGAGTCTTGGCATATGCTATATCTGCAGTTATATTAAGTGGCTGTGATGAACACATTTTGATTTGCACATTTTATGTCGCTTTTTTAGTAGTACAAGTTCATTGACATTTGCTCTAATATGCATGCAAACTACAGCATTTCTAATATCCACTCCTTTGAAGGCTGAGCTAGAGCAGAATACATAAATATATTACAAAACCATTTTTTTCAGATTTAAGTGCAAGATAAAATCCTAAATGAAAATGTCTTTTCCCAGGTGACACGTGAAGACTATGAAAGCATATATTCTGTGCACAGTTTTATTAGCTTATTCTAGTAACAAGTGAAAATGATTACAAAAACTGACATAATCTAATTTTTTTAATTATTTGCAATCAATATTATAAAACTAAAATTGTATGTTATGATCAACCCTATATGGTCTAGAATACTAAAGGACATTGAAGAATTCTAAAGAATACATCACAGGCATCTACTGAGGTTTTTGACAAGTCAAATTAGGATGTAAAAAAAAACCACATTTAAACTGAAATACTGCACAGACCTTTACCAAACAAATATTATGTGGAAAATATATTTGGGGAATATATTCAAAACCGTACTGATTTTTCTCAAATAAAACAGTTCTCTGATATTCAATTTTTATCCAAAATGTACTTGAGTTCCTACGTGAATTCCCAAGCTTCTGTGGTTTTGGCCATTGTAACTGTGTAACACGAGTTAGATGCCATGCTGTCTGAATCTAACACAAGACCAAAAGGCTGTTTCTCTTGTTTCAGAAAACCTCAGGCTACAGATATTAGTAACAGCCTCCTGACAACACATAGCCAGAAGTTACACATCCCTGCATGTCTACGCTTGAAAGGTCACTGTCACTAGTGACATAGAAGTGAGGTCTAATCGAGAGAGAAATATGACATCATTTGGTTGTCACTGCAAACAGAACTAGAATGTATGACACCAGGACTCGTGGTTATTAGTATTTCAGTAACTGTAAAAAAGACAATCCATATTAGTTATGGATTGTGTCTCTATTTAATGCATAAGGACAACACCTTGCATCTACATTAGCTGACAGTGGCTAGCAATAAGACAGGAATTAGACACCTGTTTTTATGGATTATACAAAGTTGTTATGCTTCATAAAGAACGTTCTATAGGTCTGTAAGTTTTTCCTCCTTACATATGCAAGGACATCACAGCAGATGTCTCAGTAAGGACTGGTTTACCTAATAGCTTTGAGCTGTTTCCTTGTTTTGACAAACAAAGCATTGTTATTATTAGTAAATCTGGCAAAAAAGTCCGAGTGAGGACAGAAAACCTTCCATCATTTTTTGCCTAGTATTAGCCGTAATACCCCAGAATTTACCCTTTGAAAATGATGATAAATTCTTCAGCATATAATTTTCCAGAATACCATGAAAAATGTAATCTTTTTCATGTAAATACTGCCTGCTTTCTTTATCTCACAGACAAATGTAATAATATGTGTCCTGGCAGCTTGGTCCCCAGTGGCATAATTTTACACAGGTCATTATATTTCAGAAACAAAAATACTGAATGCCCTAAGCAGTCTTGGATTTCTAGGCACTAACTCTGAGGGAGTCTGCAACCTCTGAATCTGTCATGTAACCAGACTTTTCTTCAGCACAAAGTATGATTAAAAGTAATAACACATGTCATACCACTGTGGCAATGCCAACACAGAGGATGCGTTTCTACAGAACAGATGGTACTTGCAATGCTAAGAAGTCTATTCTCTTCATTTTACCTCATTGTTGCTTGGCTTCTGTGCCTTCTCACACACGTCACACATTTGAAAGTGTGCACAATGTCCTCTTTCTAAAGGGCATGAGCATATGAACTCATATAAACAAGATCAGAATGCAGATTAATTTATCTGGAGCGTAATTCAAAATAGACTTAAAAATGAATAATAATAATATTTTAGCAGAAGAACCCCATAGCTTTTATTTTAGAAACTAAGGAACTTATAATTTTGAAAAGCTGGGAAAGGTAGTATTCATATAAAAGATAACAAGGATCAGTTCACCTGCTACATTACAGATACTAGTGTGAAATATAGCAGTTTCAAGAAGTTCTGAGTAAACTACATGATAATGTAAGACTGAACATTATGAAGAATAATTTAAAGTAAAAAAGAAGTGTGAGGTAGGCAAAATTCCAGCTGACCTTCAACCAAAATCGATGCTTTTGTAAAAAAAAAAAAATCATGGGACACTTAATGACTGCAGGAGTTTTCTAAATATAATTCACAAGGTGGCATCTGAAGTATTTCGGTAACTGACAGTAGGTTAACAAGGCAAGAAGTTAAACCTGTAAGGAACCAGAGGAAAGAGTACTATATATTACATAAGAAATACCATATATCGAAAAGTCTTGAATTTTCTTTACAGACCTGTAAAACCTCTAAATTCATGTTTATGCAGATTTTGTGGGTCACAAACTGAGGGAGAAAGGCTTCAATGGATACAGAAGGAAGAAACTTCTGACTGATACTGTTCTGGACTACAACAGGTCCAACAGAAACTGTGCTGCATGTTTATTTCTCAGCTGCACAAGAAGTGAGGTTCAATTCATGACTGTCACACTCTCAGATATGGTACCAACGAACAGGGAGAGTTACAAATATTTCAGTGAGCAAGAAGGAATGACCTGCTGCGAACACACCAAAACTAGTCTGTTAAGGAATGAGTCTGTATATACTGTAATAATAAAATGTGATTTCATAGAATCATAGATCAATAGGATCGTTTAGGTTGGAAAAGACCTATAAGATAACTGAGTCCAACTGTAAACCCAACACTGCCAAGTCCACCACTAAACCATGTCCCTAAGTGCCACATCTACACATATTTTAAATACCTCCAGGGATGGTGACTCAACCACTTCTCTGGGCAGCCTGTTCCAATACTTGACAACCCTTCAGGTGAAGAAATTTTTCCTAATATCCAATCTAAACCTCCCCTGATCCAACTTGAGGCCATTTTCTCTTCTCTTATCACTTAGTACTTGGGAGAAGAGACCAACTCCCACCTTAGTACAACCTCCTTTCAGGTAGCTGTAGAGTGATAAGGTCTCTCCTCAGCCTCCTTTTCTCCAGGCTAAACAACTGCTCAGCTGCTTCTCACAGGACTTGTTCTCTTGTCCCTTCACCAGCTTTGTTGCCTTTCTTTGGAAATCCTCCAGCACCTCAATGTATTTGTTGTAGTGAAGGGTCCAAAACTGGACACAGTATTCGAGGTAGGGTCTCACCAGTGCCAAATGCAGGGGGACAATCGCTTCCCTAGTCTTGCTGGCCACATTATCTTCGCTACAAGCCAGGATCCTGTTGGCCTTCTTGGCCACCTGGGCACACTGCTGGCTCATATTCAGCCGGCTGTTGACCAACACCCCAGGTCTTTTTCTGCCAGCCGGCTTTCAAGCCACTCTTCCCCAAGCCTGTAAATCTGCATGGGGTTGTTGTGATACAAGTGCAGTACCCTTGCTTCTTTCTTGATCAGCAAGTGGATGAATAATGGCACTTCAATCCAGTATACACTTGCCCTTCAGCCTGAAAATGACACAAATGCCCTGAAATTTGGGCAAATTAATTGCCATGTTCTATTCATGTGTTACCTGAAAAATCCTAACAGCCTGCTCAGTCCTCTTCTATGGCTGTCTGTGGGTGCCCTATACTGAGAGATATGTAATATTCCACATGAATAAAGACTTGGAAAAATGCCTGCATATTCAGCATCTATATTTTAATGTCACCTGCAACATTCTCCATATTTTTTTCTGCAGTCTTTTCTGCAATTACTATAGTCTAAAAAGACCTGTTATGATAAATTGGTTAAATTTGGTTTAAATAAAATCACCTGTTACATGTCTGCCTATCTTGGCGGCTAGACAGAGAAAATTGTTAATTGAATGGTATGTGATAACAATGCCTGGTATAGCACAGTGACTCACAAATTATACAAATAATTTCCTTCATCTTTATTTCTGCTAATTAGCTTTGCTTTATTTCTCTCTGAATCATATTCTCAAGAAGAAAACTTCTTGAAAATCACTGGTCTTCACTGGATTATGTCCGAAATTTAGTTAAAACACAAAGAGTGGATGAACAGTAAATTATTCTGCCCTCTGTTATCTACTCAGTTATAAGATCTTAACAGTTGTGAACTTCACTGCTCTAGACAAAATATGGTAACAGAATACATAGGAATCTGTATGAATATTTCAGGGAAAGAGAATAACTTCTCTTTGCTCATCAATGATTAATTGTTCAAAGCTAGAGATCTCAAGCCCTTGGAATCACAGTTTTTGTTAAAGCATCAGAAATCCTTCAGGCTTACTGCAGTCTATCTCAGTGTTGAAACCGTGTATTACAGATTATGATCCCTGTAAATAGCAGACACGTTGTTATGTCCACCTCCATTGTCTTTCTTACTGTGACATTCTAAACAGACTCTGCTGGGATTTGTTGGCAAATACAATGCATTATTGGTGGTCCTTTTCTGTTAGACCCTTCCTGTCAGCCCAGGGAACATGAATAAAACTCCTTCAAAAGCTGACATAGGCCTTGACTATGGGTTAAAATTCTTCACACAGCTCATCAGTGGAGAAACAAAACAACTTAAGCACTGTACTTCTTTAAGACCTTTGGGTACACATTTAATTTTGGCTAGGAATTCTATGTGAAATATATTTTATTGTCTCAACTGTTTTTAAAATAACTATGTCTAGAGTTCATCCCCAGACAACACATAAGGCTTCATCTGGGGGAGATAATTATTATGATAAATTTGACAGTCACTCTTTATTCAGGATAGATGTAGTAAGCTGTTACTACTTGTTTTTTGAACAAGAAACAGTTTAAGTTTCTTTGCTGCTAGTACATGGATGTGGATGTATCTAATCACAAGATACAACTCACTCAGGAAAGACAATTAAAGTCAGAGAAACAGTCAAAATGCCATAGAGGCATAAAATTAAAATGCCTCTGAAGCAAAAGAAAGAGTGGAAATGTCTCTGAGGAGAGGAATCCTGGGAAAATCCTGAGAAATGTGAGAAGACAAATTGTATCCAGTTACTTGATTCCTGCTGTGTTCGTAGAAGGAAGATTTTGTAAATTCTTTCTAAATGAACAACCTCTATCAAGTAATTTCTCTCCTCTAATGGAAATAGTTCAAAGCATTCTGACTGCTTATGACTTAATATTAAAATAAGGGCAATTGCTATTAGATTCTGTATTGCTATTCCAGAAAAGCCATGTATGCAACTGTTTAGTGAAAACAGCTTGAGGGCAGAGCCTCAGCTAATCTCACTTCTTTAAATATTTTAAAAAGAACTTACATTATAGGACTCTGAAAATTTCAAGGCTCAGTATATGATATTTGTGCATACAGATTTAATAAAGTGTATGTAAAAGCCCAGACCAAACCCCCAAATAGTTACTAGGCTTTATGAGAGAAATGATTTTCATTGTGAGAATTATTTGAATGCTGCAAAGGAAAGTGATAGAAAATAATATTTCCTATACTTTTTAATTAATTATTAGAAAAAAGCTCTGATGATAGAGGTTTCAGCAGCCTTAGAATTTCCACTAAGTTTTCTCACTTCTTGAGTAAAGAGGAAATCTACAAAATGAATTTATTTGTAGAAACCAAATAAAAAAACTCTTCAGTCACACCAGTAATCTGATTTATATGGAAATGTGGTGCCTACAGAGCCACCATGCTATATACAGACATGCATTTCATTATTCCAAATATGTGAGATTTTACTGAATACCACTGAGATTTATTGAGGTGATGTATTTTTATGTTACATTTGATTTGTTTTAATAAATGATGTTTTTTGATTAAAATTAACTACATCTACTGTGCTATTAAATATGAAACACAGCCAATATCACAAAGCAGGACTATTTTAGATTTATCTGATGCAGATAGCAAGTAATATAGCCCGCGGCACTTAAAAAATAGCAAAGCTGAACTGTTTGTAACAGCGTCCTGTCCAACAACCTTTAGTCCCACTGTCTATTTTAACTGTCAGAGAAAGAAAAATATGTTCAACATTTTGCAAAATTCAGGCTTTATATTAAACCCTATTATGCTTATGTTTGAGTTTCCTTGCTTTTGACTGCTATAAATCCTTAAAATCAAGGGACTTCAGCTGCAACGGAAAACTATAGAACTTTAGTCTAGAACTTGACACTGCTGTATTAACAGTATGAAGTATCCCAAAGACCATTCTGTTCATTAGAGAGAGATTGAGAGATGTTTGTAGTTTAGATAAAATAGGATCATATAATTAGTAGACTAGTGAATCTAACGTAGGTGTGACACTCATATTTTCAATGTCAAATAGATACAGTCTTACAAATTAAGTCATTTTAGTACTACATTTTGCTGATGCAAGGCTAAAACTTCCAAGTTCATTCAAGTAGCAGCCAAAAAAAGAAATTTTTTTTAAAAAAATTATTGGCTCCTCCCCATTTTTTCTATGCATTCATGATAACTGGAATAGAAACCTGCAGATTTCTTAGTATTTCAGAGTATCAGTACCAAAGAGAACATGACTGCATCATGATTAAGAAAAATTACTGATTGCTCAGGCAAACAGTAAAAGGATATAAAGAAGAGAATCATGCTTCAAATTTTTATAATGATACTGGATAGGCTATTCTCAAATTTCTCAATAAAAATCAGGCTGTTACAAATATTTATATAGTTTTGATATGCAGTTATACAATTACTATTTAAACAGGCATTAGAAAAAAAAGAATTCAGAAAATAAACAAAGAATGCTAAGTATGTCCATATAAAATTGCTCCATAAGGAATCCACAAAGCAAAAGACTTAAGTTTCTCATTAATTTCTCACTCTGTTACCCTCAAATACTGTCTTTCTCATTTTATGCTGGCCACTTTTATATAGCACGGTTTGTCTTTATCTTCAATCTAAACTAAGTTTAGGAGTTTACAAATATGTACTTCCAAATACCATTTAGGGACCCTGACAGCAAACACCTTAGCCCAAATAACTATCATTATGGCAATACAGTATATGACATTCCAGACTGAATCAAGGCATATAAGGAGTTTCCCATCTTTCTTAGTATGCTACTAGAAAGAATTAAGGTTTGCTATGGAGTCTTCATATATATTTCTAGACCTTAAATTAGAATTTTCAAAGTATTACTTTTTGCATACTTTGTCACTTGACTGCATTGCTTTCACAGGCATTTGAAAAAGGACAGCAGCCCTTTTCAATAATTGATGCCAAAACCAGTGTACGGCCACATAACTTTCAAATGAGCCTTAGGAAAGACTTATTTGTCAACGGCAACTCCTGAGACATTAGTTTAGTTTTCCTCATACCACTAATTCACACAGCCAATTTGACTTGAGACATGCAAATTAGCAGTGAAGAAAGAATGGAGATTAACTGCTGAGATCACAAATAATGCCCTCTTAAAATTTATTAATATTTTGGCTTAACTTTGTTTTTACGCTCAAAAAAGCCAAGATAAAAATTTTTAATGTCTTTTTTCAAATGGAGATTGATACTTATTATAATGGGACAAATTTTTGGAAAATTCTGATTTCCTCTGGAAATCTTCCTTTCCCTTTATTATACTGCACCATTATTAGGTGCAGATTGAATGAGATGAACAGATAGAAGAACTAACAGAGCTGTAATCCATCCCCTGCTCAGTCATAGTACACTGAGATTGATGCACTTCTTTCACAAGCCATGAATTCTCTTACCTCATCCTTTTTCCATTCACGTCGTTGCTGCTTCTTCCTCTATTGGGAACCAGTATCTATTGTCTTATTGTTCCTACCAGTATTTATTGTCCTAATTATTACATTTCTAGGTATTTCCTACTACAAAACATGGTGGCATTTCAAATTTTTTCTAGAATAAGTATGAAATAGCAAGTACCATCTTTCAATTTTTTATAATATCAGCTAAATAGACAAAATACAATGCAAAAATGCTTCAAACTTAAATACCTGAAAAATCCAATTTTAAGTCCTCATTTCTAAAAAGCCTTCAAATGTATCAATTAAAAATGTACAGTTTATGACCATCAATACATAAACACTGAACAATTTTCTCAAACAAAAATACAAAGAACATTTTGATGGGAACATATGAGCCTTTAGGCTGCAATAATGCTCATCAGTTAACTGTTGTAATGACACAATAAGGGAAGTAATTTCATTACTATTTTCACAGTGCAAGACAGAGTATCCTTGAAACACTATCCTTTCTTCCAGACAGCTCTTTATGGGAAAACAGATTCAAAAGTGCAATATCCGTGCTACCTGAACTTTGAGAAAAGTATTTAATGCATTTCTGCCAGTCCATAATAGCAATATCACTTTCTAGAAAGCCTGCTGGGCTGAGTTGCTGGGCTGAAAATGTGCTGTTTCTTACTTGGTTCTACTCACCAGTATAGTCTTACATACATACTCAGCTTTACCTTAAGATTTTTACTTCCAAGGATGTTTTCTATAGTTTAACTAATTTCTGAAGTCCCAAGCATTTCCTGAACCTATTTCATCTTTGAATCAATCAAGTTGCTTATTTACATCTATTTCAGACTTTGCAAAACTGTCCATTGAGGTCTACAGTATTTGTTTACTTTTTAAACATTTTACAGTGTTTTAAATAAGTGGCCTTTACTTTTTGATGGGAAATGCGAAAGCAAAAGCTATAATAAACAGTTTTATCTCAACGATTTTTTTAACTTAATGCAAAAAGAAAAAGCATAGATAGTGAACTGGAATAGTTGTATCAGGATCTTTCTCTTACAGTATTAGTACTCTGTTTTGTAACCAGACCTTGCCACTGCAGGAATTACTGCAGTTCAAGTTAGGAAACAGTAATATAACTGCCTAAGCAGATGTTAACACTTAGATCCTTATGTAATTTTCATTTCTCCGAGAACAATGCTGTGTAAACATGGGTAAAATGATATCAATAAAGTCTTTGCGAAGCACTTTGTGTTTAAAGAATGAACAGAAAAATAGCTAATGATAGTGGAAGAAGAAATCAGCGAAAAATCACAAAGTATTCAGAATAAAACTAGTAGTGTTATAGTCTGTTAACTATTTAATTTATAGATTTATGTATTATGAAATGTATTTGAATGACTGTGTGTAATATATTAGGTCAGCCTTTGAATAAGGAAGATCCTTTTACTAGAGAGTATGTGAAGGTAATAGAGTTTACCTTGTTTCTTCTTACTGACTGTCCTGGAATGGGTGACTTCAACCACCTTTTACTGATCACAGTGATGTTGCTGAATAATCATGCCATTGATTGCGTGGCCTCACTGTGGAGAACAGAAAAATTATCATATGGATGAGTCAAAAAATAAAAAGCATATGTAAAAATACTTTAATCAAATACCAATATGTTAATAACATATTTACTGTGTGTTATCTGGAAATGACTGATGAAAAAAGTCTGATGAAGTAAACTGGTCACCAGTTAGCAAAAGAATTTTCTCCTTCTGATGGTGGAGGGGAATCAAAATTGCAAGAATAAACTGCTATAACATAACATAAACATATGATAAACAATTATTTTGTAATATGAAAAAATGGTAGCTCATACTGTTTTTCTAAGCACAAGTCTCCAGTATTAACCAGTTAGAATTACTGAATGCTCCCAGAACTAGATGCCAACTTCCATGGAAAAAGTTTCAAATTGGTTGATCTTTATTCCTTTTTTCTTTAACATGTTACATTTACAGACCATGAAATTATTTATTGAAAATGTCTTTAAATATGTGATCAAATGCTCTTTTCTCTCTTCAGAGAAAGAAGCATTACCAGCACTACCAATGAATTCTGGAACAGTCCTGTAACAACAAATCTACTGAATCTACATGATGAAGAATAATAATATACTATAGAAAATGTCAGACTTTTTACAGACTTCCACTAAGTGGACAAAAACATTAAAATTACAGTAGCTTTCATATACTCAACTATTTCAGCAAATAAGACTGAAAAAAAGGAGTCTAGCTGTTTCCTAAAGACCCCAGAACCCCACCGGAAAGATGCTGCACTGAAATAGACAGGCAAAAATTAAATTAAATCACAAGGTTATTTACTACAATACATAGTGGAAGAGTTCTTGCCACTCATTCCTGGGACTATCAGGTTCTCAGACCTGTCATGCTTTATGATTTGTCACTTTGGTTTAAAAAGAAACAAATACAAAACAAATTTTGTCCTTTCTGAAAGTTGGTTGGTAGAAAACACTGACATGCTGACTTGAAAAACTTTTACAATCACATAGGCTGAAGATTGCTCAATTAAGTGAGCTATATTTTAATGCATGCACTTTGTTGAAAAAGTTCATACTATGAAGATAGGGAAGAAGGTTAAAATCAAAATATTATAAATTATGAAGGGGTTATTATGGAGCAGAAGAAGACAGATCTTTCCCTGCCAAGAAAAATGTGCAGATATCTCTGCATTAGCTGTCACAGACCTTCCACCCTCATAAGAAAAGTTTTACAGATTTCAAAGTAAATTTTGAGGGAACTGTACTGGACTCCACCATGGAGTAATTCCAGATTTCTAACTGTTCCAAAGAACAATACAGGGCCAGTATGTACAGTATACAAATAGACTCCAGCTTCTCAGAAGATATGGATTTGCAATCTGAGGTTGTTGGAAAATGAGTCATATTACTCAAAAAAATAGAATCCATGCTTGCAGTTTGAGAGGACGACAGTAACAACTTCTCTTGAAATTGAATGCTGTTAGGACAAAACCATAAGCATTTTTTAAAGAAAACAAAACAAAAAATTCCATTGTGTACTTTATAAAATTTTCTTTAAAATTCAAACTGTCACTCAGTCACCTTAATATAGCATTCAGCAATGTAAGTTTCTTATCAGGAAGTGTTAGCTAAAAAGAAATAAATGGTCCAGTATAATAGAGCTATTTTCACTCCTACACTCTGATAAAATGCTGTCCTTATGATAACTAATCATCTACATTACATCTACTCTGAAGAGCTAGAACTGACATCTTGCTGGAATATTAAGGCAACTCTTCATCTACACAAATGGAATAAGCAGAGCATATGCACCTGAAAATATTTACTCACACATTTAAATGTGAATTTGGTTTATCTGTATTTGCTTTCCTATTGGTTATATTTTCTGTGAATCCATAGGTATTCAAGATTCACTGGATAAAACCTTCTTAGCAAAGATTATATCTGAAAGGAACATCATCATAAAGTCACTATACAATCAATTACACAACACAGAAATCAGCAAGAACATTGATCTTTCCCATATAGGGTTACAAGATTATAAAATCTTAAACATGGACAGAAGATAGGAAAAAGCATTTCTGAAAATTAAGCGGACTGTAATCCTGAGCTGACACATTAATCATAAACTAACAAGATTATATTTACTACTGAGTATTATGTATTATATAGTTATTAACTATCACCCAAATTCTGAGTGCAGAACTAGAATTTTTAGAATTAGAAAATTTGAATAAGAAATTTGAGATTATTTTAATTTTATTTTGTCAGAAGAGATCTCCTTCCATAGTAGTCAAGCACACTCAGAAGCACAAAATAGTCCAGGTTGGAAGGGATCTCTGAAGGTCATCTGTTGGAATCACCTGCCTAAAACAGGGTCAACTTTGAAGTCTAAGTTACATATCCAGTCAAATTTTTTAACATATGTAAACATGGACATGCCACAACTTCTCTGGCAACCTTGCATCCAAATCCTGATGTGGCAGCTAGCAACTTCATCCATGAAAAGTAGTATTTAGTGATTTTAAGTATGTTCACCTTCTCAGCTCAGTGAGCAGAAAGAAAAACCGAAAGACTGCTCAGGTAATGATCAGCTCTCTGTGGACTTAAAATTACTTTTCTTAGAAGTTAAAATTTTAGAAACCTACCCCGATACATAAAATATAATAATAAAATAGTTTCTGAAAATCCAAAATAGAAATGATGATTAAAAATAAGCTATGGCTGCTACAGCTTTTAGGCTACATAATGTCAGTAATAAATAGTTGTCCTTTGGTAAAATGTCTGTGTAGGGCATTGGAAGTGAAATTATAGACTATCTGAAATGCACAGAATTGTATGCTCAAATTCTGTCTTTTTTAATTCTATATTCTTTATTTTACAGATGACTTAATCAACATCCTGTCAACATCAAACAGGCCCTTTGTCCCTTCACTGTCCCCTCTGTAAAATGAACTATACGAGTTTATCCCCCTGGATAAACCCCATCTAAAATACATGTTACCTTTATACTCATTTTTTCTAATGACCTGTCAAAAACCTAAAAATTATTCAATACAAACACCTTGAAAAAGGCTACGGAAATGAAAGTTAGTATTTCTCATTTCCTTCACATTTGTTGCAAATGTTCCTGTAGAAGACATCCTCACTCAAAATTACAACTGTAAATTCATTCATGTGCTAAATAGATGCAGCGATTTTCTTCTTCAGGCCCCAAACTATCTATCTTCATTGTTCCAGTGCTTCAGGAGAAACACCTGTGGCCTTTCAGACCACAACTGTGCTCCAGTAATGCTATATATTGTATATGTAATTTAAATGAGAAACTGTAATAAAATACATTTAAAATGTCTGCCTCAGCACTTGATATTCCGCAGCATCTCTCGACAAGCACTTTATAGAAAATATAGAATATTTTAAAATCACATTGTGCTAGTATTGTCAATGATGTAAATTATCTTTGGCTTCAAATTTTGTATGATGTAAATTATCTTTGGCTAAAAGACTGTGATGGACTCTGAGTCATTTCTGTATCAGCAAAGGTAAAATTGAGGGGAATGAAGCAGAGTCAGGAACATAAAATTTAGCAAGAACTATAAAGAAATAGGAATTACCCTTAGATAGACTGCTATATTAGAATTTAAAAGATCCTATTATGGCACAGATAATTGAGTTAGATGAAACTGTAAGTTTATATCTATGGTCAAAACTTAGAATCAGGCGGAAATAATTCAAAGACTGGATGTGTGGTTACCATTAGAGTCCAAAGGAGTAACACAGTCCAACATGTTTCAGATTATAATTTTTAAAATAGTAAAATCATTAAAAAGCAAGCTGAAATTAATGTATTAGAGGAAAAGAAGATTCTTACTAACAAAAAATTCCAATAGAAAGCCACGATCAAAATTTTCCTCTAAATATCAATATTGGAAATACACAGATAAGATTAACCCAAAGCAGGTCTAACACATGAAGAAACTTGCAACACATGTCTGTAAACTTGCTCTAAAGTGGTCAAAGTCTTTAAAGACGATGTATTGGGTTTGTTTGGCAAGGCTTTGGTAGGGGGGAGGCTACAGGGGTGGCTTCTATGAGGAGCTGCTAGAAGCTTCCCCTGTATCTGACAAGCCAATGCCAGCTGGCTCCAAGATGGACCCTGCCACTGGCCAAGGCTGAGCCCATCAGCGATGGTGGTAGCACCTCTATGATAACATATTTATGAAGGCAAAAAAGACCCTAAGTGACAGCAATAAGGAGAGACAAGTGAGAGCAGCAACTCTGCAGACATCAAGGTCAATGAAAAAGGAGGAGGAGGTGCTCCAGGCACAGGAGCAGAGGTTTCCCTGCAGCCTGTGGTGAAAACCATGGTGAGGCAGGCTGTTCCCCTGCAGCCCATGATGGTTAACGGTGGAGCAGACACCCACCTGCAGCTCATGGAGGACCCCACACCTGAGCAAGTGGACGCCTGAAGGAAGCTGTGACCCCATGGGAAGTCCACACTGGAGCAGGTTCCTGGCAGGACCTGTGGCCCAGTGGACAGAGGATGCCACACTGGAGCAGGTTTACTGGCAAGATTTGTGATCCCATGGAGGACCCATGCTGGAGCAGTCTATTCCTGAGGGAATGCACCCTGCAGAAGAATTCATGCTGGAAAATTCATGGAGAACTGTCTCTTGGGGGAGGGACCCATGCTGGAGCAGGGGAAGAGTGTAAGAAGTCCTCCTCTGAGGTGGAAGGAGCAGCAGAGCCAACCTGCGATGAACTGACCACAACTGCCATCCCCTGTCTCCCTGTGTCACTGACAGGGAGGAGCTAGAGAATTCAGGAGTAAAGTTGAGCTCAGGAAGAAGGGAGGGGTAAAAGGAAGGTGTTTTAAGATTTAGTTTGTGTTTCTCATTACCCTCTCATTACTCTGATTGGATTAGTAATAAATTAAATTAATTTTCCCCAAGCTGAGTCTGTTTTTCCTGTGACCATAACTGGCAAGTGATCTCTGCCTGTCCTTACATTAACCCACCAGCCTTTCGCTGTATTTTCTCTCTCCTGTTCAGCTGAGGAAGGGAAGTGATAGGGTGGCTTGAGTTGGCACCTGTCATCCAGGCAGGGTCAGCCCACCACAGATGATGAAAAATTAGCAGCAGCTGGAAACCCAACAGTGTTCTAACTTTTATTTTCAATATGTGCTTGTAAAGTGCCAGTAAATTTTAGAGAAAAAGACAAAATGTGATTCTTGGTACTTTAGACTATATAAAAGCTAAATTAATTCATTTAGTAAAAACCCTATTCACATGTCAGCATGATCACATTCATTGCTTTAAGGTCAGGATTTAAAAATTACAAAAATATATTTTCACTACTTCAAAAGAATAGAGGTGAAAAATGCCTAGATTTTTGGTGGCAATGTCAGTAATCCTGTTCTTATTTTTCCCTGCAAATGAGAGGCTAAAAAACCCAAGTATTTTGTATTCACTTAAGGATTCTGTAGTATTTTGAAAATTAACAGATTGCAACTTATCCTGAATTGTGGTGAGTCACAATCAAGGCAATATACTGTTGTATTGGTTAAGTCAATATACGAAGGGACAGAATGACAGAAATTTAGCTTCTTCAGAGTCTATTAACCATTGCTAGACAGTAGCTGAGTACAGTGTCTGCGTGGCACTGTACTAAAGACTGGGACTGGCTATATTTTACATAAGCCAAGAAATGGAAAGAAAGTATTAAAGGGAATCTGGCTACCAAAATTATTCCATCTGGTACCTTTGAGGAAGGCTTAACTCAAAAAGGGTGTGCTGAAGAGAAGCCAACTTCAGAGGGAAAAGACTAAGCACAATTAAGAACACAAAATGGTGGAGAAACTGAAACTACTTAATTACCAGAAGAGCTTCAGTGCTCATGTTTGTCCCGATCTGCTGAAGGATATTACTACATTAGAAAGACTAGGATGTTAAATGGGTTGGACTGAAAAGCCAAGTTCCAAATGCCTGGCTTTCGGGAGCAATGCCAGGAAAATGCATTTTCTAGAACAATTACAAGGCTTGTTCTAGAACAGTGAGTTTATTAGAGAGTCATGCCGGAATATGTGATCACAACGGAGATTTTGCAAGGATGCATGGGCGGTAATTCCAAAATGAGTAACATCACCAAAGAAATAAGAGTAGCTGTTCTTTCTCCTGAAGAGTATCAGGATTAAGAAATGCAATTGGGCTTCAATTAATGATGCCAATTCAACAATGAATCCAATTAATTGGATCAAGAAATGCAACTGGGCTTCAGTAATGTCCTTGTTTCTAATTTCAGACCACAGGATATCTGCCAAGATGTTTTCATCTTCTCTCATCTGCACTGCTCCTAAAACATTTCTGGCAAAGTCAAGAATTTAATTTAGCTTTCTGACTCTGAGATTAACATGCTTCTAATGATCTTATTCTTGTGCTAACAAAAACAGAGTGCCACATGATACTGGGAATAATGAAGGTTATGGTAGAAGACCCTGACATTATTTCACAAAAGGGAAACAAGAGACAATGATGTAAAAGTACCAGCTTTTCACTTTTGAAACTAGATTCAAACTCTTTCTAAGGTGAAAATGATCTCATACTAATTTCCAACTGTTCTTACCACAAAACCACTACTCAGCTGGCATGATTTCTTGTTGACAAACCCAGGATTGACTAAAAGGGATAGCACAACTAGGACTGAGAAGTGTTGGCAGGATTGAGGGAGCCTGCCTGCAACTGGCTTGAGACACTGCTTTTCTTCATTTTAATATCACAAAACCTAGTGTGATTATCTAACTTAAAGGAAATTCCATATAAATTTGTATTAGCACAACCCAAATGAATGAAACCGAAAATATGCCAATCTACTATTAATAACTGCCAGACTTGGATAATAACCGTTGTTAATAGTTTTTCAGATTGTTTTGGGAAGGAGACAGCATGTCACCAAACTTCTAGGTAAGGCTAGTTTACAAGCTAAGCTAAATGGGAGGCTTATTCTGTGGAAGCAACACACAATACTGTCATAACAAAAGCTTCGTGTTTGGCAGAACAATCATTCTCCCCCTTGATCCTTCATTCTGGGATCTATAAGACCCTGCAATTTTCAGATAGCAATGGCACAAGATCAAGGTTATTACTATTTTTTTAAGATAGCACTTTTTAACAAAAGGAGAGAAGCACAGAAACAGCCAGGCAGCAGTTGCACATGTGGCATTCATGTTTTGTAATAATTTCAGTCTGAATCCTGCCAATATCACTTCATCTCAAGCCACTTGCTGGGACGCTGAGCACATCCATCCTCTCCTGTAGGCTTTATTTCTGCTCAACAAAGAGACTATGCTTGGCTCCAGACACTGTTAGTCTTCAGTTTCATGGGCACAAAAACAACTCGAAATCTACTATGAATAGCGAATAGGAAAAAACCAACCCCTTAGCAGTCAGTAGCAGGCACAGCATCATGGAGGGGTTCTCCATTAGCAGAGAGCTGCCTTGTAAAAATAATCCTTGGCAGAAACAAGACTTGCAGCACATTTGAGAAAGGCAACTTTCTAGAAAGATCTCCACAGTTTATTCCAAGATTTTTTGACTAATCTCCTATCTTTTTTAAGCACTGGCCATACTCTCAGGTATCACTTGCATCTTACAAAATTCCATAGGATGTCTACCAGCAGCTTTGGTAGTACAATAGTTATTGTCATTAAACATTTATAAAATTTATAAAATGCAAGATATTATTGCTGAATAGGAAAGCACACTGCTTCAGATAAAGAGTGCTATTGTTCCTAAAAAATATATATATATAAAGAAATACCAATTTGTAAAAATTATTCTATGACCAAAGTGCAGTTACTGAGAATAAAAGTATGAAAAGAAAATATTTTGGAAGACATCATAAATATACTTTTTACTTTAGATTTTGTACAGCACAGAGTTCATGCCTAATACTGCTGCAACTGGTATTCCTGTAATACTATTGCTGGGGTTGCAAGACATTATGTGACATGGAAGATGTGAGGTTTCATATACATAGGCTATTCAAATGTTCGATCTTACCCTGAGTGCACCACATTTCCTTTATTCTACTGAGATCGTGCGTAATTTGAAGGCTGTTTTCAGCCTACCCTGAAGACAGCAGTCTGAATTCTTACTGTACATATGGACCAGCTTGTGACACGACACCCTTCTGAATGCTCACACAGTGCAGACAAGAGGAGAAGCCTCTGTCAGGGCCCTAAGCACGCTGTAACAGGCCTTAATGGCCCCGAGTGGACTCACCTGGCACCTCCACCCTCACCCTCTGCCCGTGGGCTCCGTTTAAGCACAGGCCTGTGCTTCCGCTCCTTGCCGGAGCTGGGTTGTATGGCTGCTTCAGGCCAGGGCTTGCCCAGGTGACACTAGGCCGTGCCTCACCCAAGTCACCCTCATCAGCCCTGGTCCTGACCTGTGGGTCGGCTTCCCAACTTGACCTTGGGCCTGCCTGGTCAGCACAAATTTACCTCATGATCTGGACTCCAGCTGCCCTCTGTGGTTTGGACCCACTCTGGTGCTGAGGAGCTGGGCTCTGGCCTGTGAGGCACCGGCCCTGCCCACCATCTGACTGACTCTGCTCGGCTGCCTGTCCCCCAGGGAGCAGCGGCCCCTCCATCATGGCCTCTGGTGTGGTGCTACCTTAGAGACACCTCTGAAAATATTGAAAATGACAACAAAGAAGGCCTGGTTTTCAGTCAAAGTGCTTAAAAAGTGCAGCTTCAGCAGTCTGGGGATTCTTTGATCTTTAGGAATCCCCACATACCACCTGCTCTTCTAATAAGTGTAATGAACTGGAGCAGCTGGTTGATCTTCCCAGAGACAAACTTCATTTGTCTGAAGCTTTAATACAAATTCTCAAAAATGATTTCTGTTTCTCCAAAGAGCAGGAGTAAGCAACATTTTTCAAATTTAACAGAAGCTTGTTTTCCGTTTAATTACACTTAAAGTTCCACTGTATTCCCAGGAAAAACACCTTAAAAGATAAGAGGCACATTGTGGCCTGTGGTAGGCTATGCCTACAGAACTTGTCTATCATCTTAGGGTCAGGCTGTGCTTTGAGACATCAGAAAAAAAAAAAAAATCACTTCAGGACTTAACATTGCGCTCTTGCCTGTACTCAACATTTTGTAAGTTTAGTGGCAACCTGGACACCCTATGAACTACTGCAGCAACAGATATCCCAAGAATGGCAGCACTCTTAGTACAGTCTGGATGCAAAGGACTAAAATAACTTCCAGCACTGTAGACATGAAAAGGTTACATGCTTGTTTAAATTTATTCTCAGGTTCCCAAACAATATATTGTCATTATATGCTTCATCAATATACATATCCTTCTATAGAGGAAATCCTTACAGGGACATTTTTAAAACATGCCTCTTGATGAAGGATTTCTCAGGCAAAAACCTGATATTACTTTTGCGCCCAGCTCAATACAAACATGGACCATTATCTCTTGTTTTCTAAGATCCTTTGAACTGCAGATAGAAACTTAAAATGCATTATAGCACTTGCTATATTATATATAAAAAAAACAGAACAGTGCTGCCTCTGCTGGAAGGTGGATTTTTCCTTTTGGGTTTGTACATTTCTTAAAGCACTCTTAAAAGCCGAACCTTCTTCTTTTAAAGTGGCATGGCTGACAGATTATAGTTAAACTTCTACCAATGAAAGTCTGCATAGTTTATCTGCAAATACAATGCACCTGAGTCCCAGTTACATTTACTCCTAGATTTTAAGTTTCCTCCCATGCCTCTCATTATTCAAGTTATTGAGTAGTTAAAAGTGAACTGAACTGTTTTAACAATAATGGAGCATTATAAGTCTAGTCCAAGATAAAACTTGTGGAGAGAGCTTATCATAACGAGAGGATCTTTGAATGAAGAGATTAATGAGGAATATATGTCAAATCCAGAATCACTCAGCCAATAATCCTGTGAAGTACAGTTTGTTTTGGGTATTTATTCTATGCTGCTTAGTCAATTCCTTTAGTATGCAAAACAAGAAATGAAAATGACATGCATTCTTACAGTATCAGAGTGTAACTCATGAAGATCTGTCTTTCTACAGCATGCAGGAAGTGAGCTTTCTTCTCTTGCAGGTATAATCATTAAGAGGCATTCTTGCTCCATTTTTGTTAGAAATTAGAAGATGTAGTTATCAGATGAGATTTACATAAAAGAAAACACTAATATGTTAGTCCTCCTTTTAAATTGGCATATGCCACTGCTGGGGCTTAAGATGGCATATTGATGCATAAATTATAAGAAGACATATATAGGCAATCCTCTCTGTAAGTACTGAATTTGATTCCTGTGTTTAGAATTTCTGAGTCAGTCAAGTAGACATATTTGATAGGAATGTGATCTAATTGTTTTACTGCTAAACCTGAAACAGTTGCTATTAGGAGCAAATTAGCAAGAGACCTTTGGATAATTCTACCACTCAAATCAAAGTCTCAGTCAATTAGCCATCTTAATAAATAACAGTTCCCTAAAAAGAGACAGGAAAAAGAGACTAAACAAATATGCAAAAAAACCCTACCCTGTAACATGAAAAATTTAACAATTTCCCAAAGGTCAGGAAGGAAGCCAGGATCTAAATAAGATTAAAGGTTTGATTTTTCTACTATTTTGTCTTTATTCAGGCATACTAAAACCAAAATAAAATCATGTTAACATACTGATTTTTTCATTGTGGTCACACACCGTATCTGTGTAAAGAATTAGTTCAGCTACATTTAATGAGAGTCTGGAGGGTACCTGAGAGCAAACAGTTTGGTCAGAAGCAATCACCAAGTAACCAGAGGCTTTTGGCTTTTTGTGGCCCTTTAGCTGTCTTGACTATGTCATGGAAGGGCCCTGTAGAGGGATGGTTGAATTCTTCAAGCATTAGTGCTTCCCTGCACAGAGCACACACATTACTCCATGCATGTATAGTTGATCTGTCTGTCCCCTGCTTTTATTTTGCCTAAATTGGTCCAGCCATTTACGTAATGTATTTTGCTGTAGGTCTTGAATTCAGCCCAACTAACAGGTTGGTAATGGAGCAAACTGACTGTACATTCCATTGCTCTAGAGCATGTCTATATTCTAAGCATGACTTTTGGGAGATACGACGCTGTATGTACATATACTTCTACTGTTTTTGTAGGGAAAGATACATAGAATGAATAACTTGAAATAACTCACCAACCTGTAAAAAACCCCAAGAAATTAGAGGTAAGGAAAAAATATGCCTTGCAATCATGCAACAGTGATGGAGTTGATGGTACGGTATGGTACAGGTTCTTATGATTTGGAATTCAGTCCATAGAAAGCTCCCTCATATGCAGAGGAGAAACAACCCCTAGCCTAGTGTTCCTATACTGTGTTGTTGCTGAATAATGTATTTTATAATTACATTTTAAAAATCTATTTAAAATACTGACTTGGCTGACAAAAATTGCCCGGCACAGAGTGGCTATCTTTCAGCAAAAAAAAGCTTTGAAAGTAACACTAAAGGGGGAAGTAATGTCATAAATCACTGCACATATGGTTACTGGCAGTGGTAATATACAGGGAATTAACTCACCTGATAACCTAATTCTGCTTCTGTTAAAGACAACAGCAAACTCGTCCTGTCTAACATAAAAGCATAACCGAACTCTTAATATACTGAGGAATTTATAGCACTGTGCTCTACAGATTATAATGCTGCATCCATTTCTTCTTAGCTGATAATAATCCACACTTTTAACACTGTGATTAAATAAATTCAAATAAATCCAAATATTTTTAACAAAATAGTCTCTGACTTGAGTGGTCTTTGTATCCGAATATATTATTGTTTACCCTCATTCATGACACATAAGTGCCCAGTCTTTGGTCATAACAGTTTTTCTACATATGTAGGATATTATTCATAATGTAAATTTCATTCACACTACAATATAAACAAGATATATCAAAATATTTTAAATTAATTTAAAGTTTCAGTTTTGTATACCTTTATTACAGCTGTTTTAAATCTATAGAGCTACTTATTAAAAAGTCTTGAATAGATTCTATGAAAAGAAGTTAAATTTATGATGTTTAGTATTACACATTATACAGTTTCTTTATTTTTTGCTCACTTGATCATGCTGTGAAAAATTCATGAATATTTAGCTATTAAATGAAATGCAAAATTTTCATTACCATTTTATTGAAAACTTGACATCTTAAAATACCATACATACCATTAGTATTCTAGTGCATTGTCACCTTATTGAAAAATGCTGCTAAAAAACAATACCACCATTCAGAGAAAAAAAAAATTGTCCGCCCAAGGCTATTAACTATAGTTCTACACATACATTAGTGACAAATAAGTGAAGCAGCCAATGCTCACAAAAGATGTCACTAAAATGCTAGGAAACAACTGTAACCATAGAAACCATCTCACACTGCAATCTGAACATCTTTTGTCAGTGTTTGACTAGAAATGAGATGCTTAAAATCATTAGGCTATCAAAAAATCTGAAGTCTCTTCATTGAAATTTACATATTTAAATATTTTGAAACCTGCAAAAACTTCAACATGATACTTTCATAAAATATTGTTTCAGCTCCTAGCCCTCAACTATCTCCTTAGATATAATAACAAGGATTATACAGACGATTACTCCCTCCCCCAAAGTCTCCCCAACCAGACCCTGTCTTTAGTATACGTACACTAGAAGAAGAACCTGGCCATTAAGGAAAAAAAACCCACCACAAAAAACTAGGCTGAAAAGCAAGGAAAATTTACCAAACTCTCCTTAATCCAAAATATTCACACACATGGCACTCACTATCTTTACTTACTGCTTTGGGTTTTTTAAAGCTCTAACACCATCCACCCTACTGACAGGATTAGTGATATTGCATAACCTTCATGACATTAGGTACAAAATGGTCTACAAAACTGACAACAAAATAACTGATGAGAAAATTTCTCTACTGACTTTAAAAAGTTTGAGAACTTTTGAAGATTAAGTATCTCTCCATTAGGCTAATGGCTTATTATTAAAAGTACCTAATAAAAATGGCCTATACAACTTCTGGCCTGTAGAATACGAGTGCATCCCAGCCTTTCCGTACAGGGACTGATCCTGTTCGGTAGGGCTGGAGGAACGTGTAGGAAGGCAGCCATACTTCTTTTTGCAGTAGGACTCCGTGTTACAGTAAATCTGTGTTAGTCTGAAAATCTACTTTAGAAAGGCAAACCAGGGTAATTAATTCTTTAATACAACAAATTTCAATGGTAGAAAGGACAGATAATGACAGACATGCTGTTGTTTGCAGGGAAGGCTTGCTGATATTTAATAGAAAAAACATTTCCAATTCTGTATGAGCTCTAATTTACCAGTAACAAACTATGAAATTTTTGAGATACAGATTAAAGACATTTTTAATGGAAAAGCCAAGGGTTGAAATAACCTGTACAGTTTCTTTCCATTATCTCTTTCATGGGTCCTGAACCTTCAGGCGCATATAAGCAATATTACCAAGACTGTGTTATGCAATACAGTGCTCGATTTCCTCTATTTCATTTTTCATGGCTTTAAGCAAAAGTCAATGGTCTTATAAACAACGGATTGCCAAGAATCAAAGGCTGTAAGATTGTCCTTGAACGTACTGTTTGCCAATGCACTGTGCTTTAACATTTGTAAGAGAATGTGGAGAATTTCAAATTTCCCCTCTTCTCACTGCCCCTATCCTTTGGTGGTGGAAAAGGTCAGATTTCAAGGCCATCAATCTGATGCTTTCAGAAATAGTGATACATTAGAACTAGTAAGAATGTCTTTCTTATGATTGGCAAACAAGCTATTACAATTTACAAACTTGGAATCTGTTATTTTTATCAGCAAACTAGATTGCAAAGGCAAAAGATGAAGAAACGAACAAATATGTCATGTAATTAATTACAAAATGTTTCTATTATGTATGTTTTACATCAGTTATGAGAACTGATATATTTTAAATACCATCAAACTCATTCTGTAATTAGTAATTGACTGATTTAATATAGACTTCAGGGAGGTTTTGTCTACATAGAGATTGTGCTGCAGAAGTTAAAAGAAATTACAGGAACACAAAATGCAAGACTGTAAGACTATTGTTTCAGAGGGAGTATAAGCACAAAGGTTAAAAGAGTATTTTTTTTTCTTAATTCATTCTCTGAAAATGAATGGCTCACAGTATTTTAAAGATGATGAAGCAATACTTTTCAAGTACTGGGATGAAATATTCTATGCAAGCACCCAATCATTTTTGTCTAAAGTCATAATGAGCATTAATTTCCAAATCCATCCTTGTCCTACATCATATCCACACATACGTTTGAAGCATATGTTACTACTAATTTGTTTCCTGTAGTTCATTGTCTTCTTATTGCACAAAGCTGTTGTAAGTAAGATTAATCTCTTACAGAAGGCAAAGAAATGGAAAACAATTCTGAAATAGGATCACAAGTTTTCTTATCGTTTGGTGTTCTTATAGTTTTTACTGTGTTTGGTGTTATGATGGTGAAATAGTAAGTCTCTCGGTTTCACCAAATCACTTATACAAAATCGCTCTCAAAACCTTTAGTATTACAGGCATACCAACACCCCCAAAATAGGAAATTAGCTAGTTCTACATCTATGTGATTCTGCTGATGGCAGAATCTATATTAATTCTGCTATTTTGACCTAATTCAACAGTTTTCCTTTCCTGAAAATAGTTGATACAAAATTATGGAGAGCAGGTCTGTTCCAACAGCAGAAGAGGATCTTAGTCTCATTCACACACATATGGTCTTGCTAAAAGTCATATCTGATAGGTATCCCAGGGAAAATAAAAACATACGCTAAAAACTCTACATTCATCAGCACTTTTCTACAGCTAACTGGAAGGTATTTATTGATTATACCAGTTTGTTTTACTAAGCAGCAGTATTTTCAAAACTGAAACTGTGAGATGTGTAACAAATTGAGCTTCTTGCTCTTTTGACCTACTTTGAATCATACTTTGTTATCTATACTAATATTTTTCATCAAACTGAATTCCACATTCAGTAAATTCACTCAAGAAGGAGATAATAGTTGGGGGTGGGGTTTTTTGTTGTTGTTATTTATTTTTTTTAATTTATATGCATCAGCACTTGGGTATTTTTCTGTGAGTATTTAGTATAAGGTTGTATACAATACTCAGTGTCTGGATGTTCCTGCAACTTTTTTTGGCGACTGCCAAGTTCAACAGTATAGCATTCTCTCACAGTTCTGGATCATTATACATCTTTTTGCCTAGTAGTGTAGTAGCACACACATTTGCTGATGTGTTAAGTGCTCTGGTTTTCTATTTGGTTTTGGGTACAGTCTAATAACATTTTCTAAGTTAATCAATAATCGGTCTTGACTTGGCTATTTTGGGAGACTGCTTTTCTCTTTGTTCTTTCTACTGGCAGAAATTAATATCAGATGAGCAACTTAGTGTAAACCTGATTGGCGCAATGAGGATAACTTGGATCTTTCCTAAGTACAAAAGTCTAATCCAAAAAAGAATTAAGTGAATAGACAGACAAAAGTCCATAAACAAATACTGATGAAAACAGGCAGGGATGTACCCTTTAGCACCCCCTGAAAAAGCTGTGGATGCTGAGGAGCAGGAAGGGAATGGACTATATGAAGTGGCCACTTGCTTTCAGTAAATATCATCTCCTATTGCTGTCGCTGGAGACAGAATACTGCTCCGGATCACTAAGCTTATGCGTCTGACCCCAGCTGGGCATGTCTTGGATGTGTGTCTTAATGAACTGGAGGCCTCCTGTCTTGGCTTATAAGGCCCACTTGAAAGTCCATTTATTTATTTATTTACTCAAGTTTGACTAAGACAGATTGAACATTAGCAAGAATGTAATAGGCTTACTAGATTCGGTTATGCATTTGTAATGCATTATTTACTTTGTTTATACACTTGAATATTCAGTAATCTAAATGATAATTTAATTCTTTCAGCAAACTGATAACTGGTGTCATCTCATAGTGGCAAATTCTACATATCTGTAACTGTCAAACAATATGTGGATTTCTATTCATATAAATATTTAATGTTCTGAAAATCTTCAGCAAAATGTAACAATAGTTTTTTCAGTCAAATTGTTGTTACTGTACCTAATATTTTAATATAAGGGAGTACTATTCAAAGGTCAGCTTCTTAAATTTCTTGTTTCTTTTGTAATTTTGATTTGTAGAAAAATCTTTAGATCATAAACTTGCACTATCTCAATGCTTTAATATTTATATTTGCAATAAATTGATATTTCACATATTTCTTTCCCTATGAATTATATAATGAAACACTTTACATAAAGATTAATGCCATCTTAAGAGTTAGATTATGTATACAGTAGCATGTCAGATCTTTTGTGTATACTCATAACGCTTTGATGTTTTGGATTTCAAACTTCATATGCTCTTGTATCATTAAATGACAATGTTATGATATATCTGACAACTACATCGACTTGAAGCAATATTTTGCAACCTTTGTTAGTGGGCATATCTTCACATTCCCAATCACGAGCCACTCTTGCAGACACAGTTGTTAGGAAACCAGAAAAACACATACACCCCTCATTTTCTGTGATAGGAAACTTGTAGGAATGCTCCCTGATGTATGATAAAGGTTGCTGCAATTTCTCCACATGTCAATCTTTTTAATTGCTGTTACTGTTCCGCTCTATTCTACCACAGTCACACTTCAAAAAAAATTTTTGCTTGATTAGGATAGAATGTCATTATCCAGACACCAAACATTTCAGACATGTACTGTTATCTCCAAAGTGGAGAGAGAAGATTTTGAGTAAAATTCCAATCCAATCGAGATCATTATAAAAATGCCATATTTGCCTTCAGCAGATATATGTCTAACCGTATTGAGCAGTGTTTCATCTATGTTTCTTGTATTCTGTCAAGTAGGCTCCTGATATTAGAGTCATTAACTGTATTTCCACCTCATCCTTTGCTTTGGTCATCATAAATGCAGAAAAAATAGTTACAGGATGTGACTAGCCAACATAATGTTTTATCTATAACCAAACTTTATAAGGATGCAATTGACTAAGATATAAAATGACTATATTTGCAACATACATTCAGTTAGAATTTTATCATCAGCCTAATTCATTACACAATATGTTTTGATCAGCAAGTTAAGACCAAAAAAAAACCACCAAAACCAAACAAAACCAAGGAAAATAAAAGATTTTGTTCCCATAATTAGTGAGTAAGTGATTCTCCCTTTTATGCAGAACAACATTGTTACTGCCAAGTCAGTCCTGAAGATGTGTAGGGCTCTGATTTTGCATCCATAACTGTGAAGTACTACACCTAAATGAAGTATTATCTTATCATTAGACACAGTTTAGCATAATGTCTCTGCCATGATGAAACTGATCTTTAGCAAACGAAAACCAACAGAAGTGAAAGCACATTTTCTTCTGAACTTTAATGACACAATGAACTAATGCAATTAAAGATACGCACAAGCATATCATATCATTCTCATAGCTAGACATTACTCTGTGTAGAAATAATGTATTACAAGTAAACAAACTCAACACAGTGCATGGAATAAGCAAATTACCATTTTTACCAAGCAGCTCCTGAAACATACAGAAATTGCAGAGAAGGGACTGATAGTAGATATGAACCAGGCAGCTTGGCTACACTGAATATCCAGCTTTCACGCCTTCTTGCTTTCAGTATTTTTTATCATAGACACCCAACTTCCCACAGCTGAGTTAAGCAAATGCCAAAATCATACTCCTACTTTTCATTTACAAAATTGATCTAGTAATTATGGTGATGGAAAATGTAAGATTTACAATTTGTCCAAGCTTTCATATGCCACTGTTAGTGCAGTAACTCCACTAACATGGAATTAAAAAAAAAAAGGGGGGGGCCTTGCTAATGATTTCATGTAACCAAAGGTGTATCCTGACTATCTTAATAGTGGCAATTTCTGATTTGAAGGCCAGAGTGCTTTAAATATCCATTATTTATGTTTTCACAGTCTATCAAATAACTTTACACCCAGAATTTGTACTCCTTGAGTACAAGCACTAGTGCTAATGCTAAATAGGTTAAAATATTTATATAATACTTCATTATTAAAAATCCTTTGTCAAGCCAATTATATCAGCAGAATTCTGATACTCATGCTTCCAAAGAGACCTAACTTCCTCAGTGGATCACCAGACTACCTGCCAGATCACCTGAGTTGCTAACAACAGTAGAATCAAACTAGAGCACATGAAGATGGCATTCCACAGCTCAGCAATGAAATCTATTCCTTACATATGGAAAATATTCATCATTTTATTCCTAATGACATAGGATTGCTTTCTGATATTGAAATTACATTCAGTATACCACTGGATAGGCAAAGATATTTTAGAGCATTTATAAATATTAATCTTGTTATTTCAGTCTCAGCTGTTGTTTATTGTCAAGCTCACAATAATGGATTCAAAGCTTGACTACAAATATAAGCAAAAATACTGAAAAAAATGGGTTTTATCTAATTTTTTCACTGAAAGTTGTTGTCACTGAATTTTTTTGCTCACATATAAAGAGATCAAAAAATTCAGTTTGGAATGTGTTTGATGTTGCCGCAGCTGATTGCATTCTCTTCCAAACATCATAAAGAGCAACCTGTTCCACATTAGGTATCAATATGCTTTCGCTTCTGTAGTAAATCAGGAGCAGACCTATCTATAATCTCTTACGTAAGTGATGGCTAAATCTATACTAATTAACTAAACCATTCAGGGCTTCTGGCACTCTCATGTGATCATCCACATCATTTAGCTGTTGAGTGTATTTTTGGTCTGGATCTGCTGGTGTTCTCCTTGCCAAGAGCAGGCATGGTGCACAGCGTGGGGCAGGTGGGGAACTGTTCTCAAGAGACCTCTATAGGGGCAGCAGAAGGAATCAGCCCTTGCAGTGCAGTGGGAGAAGGAGGGCTTCCCTAGCTCTGCGGGCATTAGCCACGCTTGCATCCTGCCACTAACGATGATGAGGAATCATTACCAGCAGATACGGTCAAACTGAACCGGACTGTCAAGAAAAGAGGAATTTCTAACTGAACCTTTTTACTGTTTCATACAATTACTTCATCTAGAACATATGAAATAAAGTGCCACTAGGCTTCTTCCCTCCAACTTGATCCGTGATCTTCCAGTACTGCATGCTATGCACCTACAGATAATGTACTATGATGTAGCAATTCTCTCTGCTGTTATTTTATGTGTGAACAGCCTGACCAGCTCAGAATCCCTTCCCCATCAGTTCTAATTTCCTCCAGGTGCCTGACAATAGTTTTTCCATTAGGATATGCCAACCTTTGAGATTGCCATCGGTCTTAGGAAAGTGGCAAGTGGAAAGTGACAGTTCCAAAACACTGGAGTTAATAGTGAAACTTTGTGAAAGTTCTGGAGAAGGGAGGGAAGGACAGAGGACAGGAAGACAATAGTAGTATTCCCTGAGGCTGTAATACCTTCTAGATCTATCATTTCCATCATTTCTATTTTCCAAGAGTTCTTAGGGAACAAATTCATACCTAAATGAACCTTCTCACTGGCAAAGGTGTAGTAATTCGTTTTTACTTCAGCCTTACAGTCTTATGAATAGATAAACCAGAGGGGTTTATAAAATAAAGATCAGAATCTTTTTAATTTGAGTCTTCACCAACTTTAGGTATTTATGGACCGTCGCTTAAACCACTTCATAAACTGATCTACTTCAAAGCTTCTCATTTAGTGCCATGCAGCTGCTTTCTTCTATGAGCCATTCTCTCTTTTTTTATTATATTAAGAATGGTTCTGTAGAAGGTAGATCTTTGTTGAAATTGTCTCCTAAACAGGGAGAACTGAGTGTCAATTTCTCATACATTTGATGAAGCCTGTAATCAGTAACCTGCTAGAAAAAAAATATGCTTTTTTCTGCTGTCTTTGGTGTAGTGTGCTCTAAGTAGCTAAAAAAGGTCCACAACAAAAGAAAAATGCCTGACTGATTAATCTATTGGCAAAGGTTTAGCTGTTACACTGACTGGGGACCTCAAGATTTAAGTGACCTTATGTATGCTCGGCAGAATTTATGAAATTTAGATTATTCAAGGATAATGAAGCAATGAGTAGGGTTTCTGAAGCTTTCAGTGGTGCTTAAATGTTGGACCTGCTGTTTAAATACATTTGGGAAATCTCATCCTAAATGTTTTTGGTATAAGCAAAATTCAAAGGACCTAGTGACTGGATGCCAGGAAGTTCTCAGAATGGCATTTTCAAAACCTGTAAGGCATAATGACAAACAGAGCACTGCAAATGTAGTTTCAGAATCTGAGACCCTCAAATTGCAACACAAAGTGTTTTTAGAATGTGCTTAATTCATTATTTTGTTATCAATGCTCTGAATAAGACCCTCCTGCCACCGGTTTAAAAAGCAGTTTCTCAAAGTGAAATCTAATTCCATCATTAGGGGACAGATTGTTCTAAGAAGCTGGATTAGAGCAGCATCAGCATGAATTTCAAAAACTTGCATGGAGCTATAAATATAATGTGCAATATTTTGCAATATCTAATGTGTTTTGGTCTAATGTTGAACATGCCCCATTGTTAAAACCAGCTGTGTTCTTTCACTTTTCATTTCTATAAAGCTATGATAAAGGCTGTCAAAGCAAACCCCACAGCACCAGCCTTTCTTGATAAAAGTTCTGTGTACACAGTACATAGTAATCTCAAGATGGAACTTTGTTTCAAACCAGAACAAAATCTTCAGCTAATTATAAGTGAACTATATTAAGCACAAAAGGCAATTTCAATTTATACTGAACAAAGTTGCATTTTACTCTTTTCTTTCAAACTGCATTTGTCGTGGTTTCTGAAACTAATTGAAAATTCATTTTGCTTAATTTTCTAAGGTTATTTCTTTTATTGCTTTGAAGTAGTCTGTGTAATACTGTAACATCTAAATCCCCCCAAAAGAAGATTAGTGGGGCTTTTTTTTTTGGTGTTAATTTGTATTTAAAGCTTTAGAATAAGAAATGAATCATTCTTTTCATTCCTTACATCACATTAGTGCAGCAATCACTAAACTAACACTCTTATTATGAACACATTCAAAGCACTTGGAGGAAAATTGCCAACAGAAGTACTACATAAAAATAGGTCTGCTGTTTAAACAGAAGAGAATTAAAAATAAAATCGTAGTTTATAGGTGACAGGTTAAAGGAAAAAAAAATTGCACACTTTTATTTGTTTTGACTTTTCTATATATCATGTAAAGAAAACCTGAGGAACATTTCTTTTTTCTTTATTATTCTCCTAGCTATTTTTCCCACTATGTTTTATGGAAAAACCATGGAACTGCCTCTTCTCCTTTTCCTGAAAGCTTTATGACTGATGGACAATTCTCACCTCCTTTTGTAGTTAGTTACAGGATTTGGCCGGATCCAGGCAAAGACATAAAGGTTCAAATGTCCTAGATGTATTACCTTGGCTCTACCTCCTTGAGAACATCTGAGAGGCCATTTTCTGTCTCAAAAAAGGCAACAGTCAAGTTTATGAGCCAGAATTCAGTCCAGATTTAGATCTGATAGGATCGATCATGTGAACAAGAAGACAGGTATTAAGGTATGTAACTAACCACATGGGAAGGGTACTCGGCTGACTCAGTGCAGCAGCCGGCTCGGAGCAGGACCCCACTAGGGAGTTTGGGACTGGATCAGATGAGGTGCTGAAAGAACAAGTTAAGTGCTTCTAAAAGCTGCTGGGCTGGCATGTGTCTTTCTCTTGGGATGCAGGAACTCACTTGCTGGTCACCCAGCATTGCATGATGTGGCACCAACCCAGGATGAGTAAAGTTTTCTACTAGTCCCTTGAGACTAGGATAGAGTTCTGTATATTCCCTGGTTTGTTTACTGTGGGTAGGAGCAGCTGTAATCCAGCAGCAACCTTCCTGCAGCCCAGGTACTGGTGGCAGCGCTGGTAAGCAATTCAAAGGTCCGGGCATTTCCTCTTGCCTCTCAGATCAAAGGAAAAATTGGGAAAGAAACAGTTTGAACCGAAGTTAAGAACGAAACAAAAAGACTGGAGGAGCAAAAGAAGTTTATTTTAAATGCATCACATCATCATTGCAATTTCATCTTCCTACTCTGGGGTCTGTAATGCTTCTAAAAAAATAGGACTCACTGTCAGTGGGGACTTGCTGAACAGAATTCAGAGAGGTTGGCAGAAGTGACTCAGAGTCAGCTCAAGACTTCTCAGTGGTGTTAAATGATTTTAGTTCTCTACAGCTAAAGATAAAACTATACATCTAAGGCTATGAGAGAGGATGAGAGCTACAGAGAGCGGTGATTTCTTTTTCTACTATTAAAGGACTAGAAGAGATGTTTGTTTTTGATGATTACTTCAGCTTCAAGGGCTGAGGAACTGCCATATTGACATTATCGGAATGTGCAGTTAGGAGGCAGAGATTAATAGGCTGTTTTGCTACTTTTACCAAAGCAGCAGATTCTGAAACCTGTTATTTGAGCCAACCTGATGTTCTAGGCAAATCTTAAATACCTAAACCTGGCTCGGGTTTGGCATCCCCAGGACATTGTTAAAAGGAAAGGAATCAATTGTGTGAGAGAAGGAAGGAAAGGAGTAAGAATCAAACAGAACGCAGGGCAGGTAGGGACCAGCTCTCCCTCAAAAAATGGTTATCAGTCTTCTTTATCAGTTGTTCAGTGCTTATTGGCCTTCATTTAATTCTTATGATGCATTTAGTTAGAAATCAGATGTAATCTTTATCAAGGTATATTGAGAGAAAACTCCAGATCTGCTATAGATGGAATTTGGACCCAGAATGCAAAATAAACACGTGAACCTGTGGTTAACTTTACTACAGTCCACTGTGCATCTGTAATAGGTGGCTGTTTGTATGTCCAGCAGGTTGTGTAGGAAGTGATGTCCTACCAGACAGGACCTTCAATACATATTATAAAGCCATAAGGTGCTAGGATCCCTAACTTACTCTCCCCTGTTCTAGAAGATTAGGACGACGAGAAGGTTCTTGGTGTGTTCAAAGTTACCAGCTCAAGATGCGCAAGTCCTCTCTATAGGTTTGATGGTTAAAAAGAGTCAGCTGAATGTATGCTGATTTATCATTTTTGTTCCCCCAGTAATTTACGATTTGGTAAATGACAGAAGCGGTGCATAGCTGTGGTACATTATTAATTTGATTTGGTCACGACCAAGATCTGGGATCTGTCTTACAAAGTGTCACATTTAGTCCTGTTCTTGCCAGCTCATTCCTTCAATTTCAATGTGTTAAGTTACAGGTTTATGGGTCAATGCTTTTCTGATCAGGTTATCCTTTTCCATTTTCATTTCAATGCTGAAAGAGGCTGAGTCTGGCAAGCTGCAAGTCACAGGTAATTCGTGATCTTGACAGCTAACTGTTTGCAGGCAAGCTTGAGACTAGCAAATATGATAGTTTTAAGCTGTATTTCTGCCTATCAAAGGTGCATTAGGAAAGAAGAAGGAAAAAAGTAAAAGCCTGGTACCCATTTGTGTATTTGAAATCAGAAACCAGCTTGGGTGAATCCTGTCTCTGATAGAATGAGATATAATCTTAGAGCCATGACCTTGGGAGCAGGATTGGATAGAAAAATATTAATTGGGTGCTTAAAGGTTGTTCTGTAACCGTGTACCTGGCAATGGTACCTGCTAGAGCATTTTGTGACAGATTAGTGGTGACCATTGCTTTTGAAAGACGTGTTTACTGTATCAGAATGATGAAGCTGATGAGTTGAGGTGATGAGTAGCTCTCCTTCCTGTGTTAATTTAATGGGACTCTACTTTGGCATTTAGGTTTAAGCAAGCAGGAAAACCAGAAAGTGCTCTCAGATACATCTGAAAGGGCATTTTTCATTTCTATAAGCATTTCCCAGTAGAGCAGTGTGTCCAGACACACCCTTGAATGTTACTGAGAAGGGAAGTTTGCTAAGAACCAGATTCCATCTTCTATGTGAGAACAGTCAGACAACCTTGTTGGTCCTTCAGTCAGCTAGAGCTTTTGTCGTTCACTGTCTAATCTTACACATTCTTTTCTCGGGTGGCATGACAGCACAGGAGGGACTCTGCCACTTAGAGGATGATTCAGTAAATTCTTGCACAGGCAGTGTAGGGAGGTAAGAGTTAATGAAGGGGCATCAGCATTTCTTCCAAAGATGTTGAAGGTATGGAAGTCTGGCCTTTGGGTGTTCCAGAATGGGGTACAGGTGTATCTCTCCTCTCTTAAGGACAGCATGCCATGTCACACACCTCAGGAGAAAGCTCCATTCATCTTGTTGAGCGGGTTAGCCCCCCTAAGCTGTGGTTGGGATGAACAGGAATTTAGGACAGATACCAGGACAATAATGCAAAAATTTTTAGTTGAAGTTGCAAACTGAGTATGGTAATGTAGCAGTAGACTTTTTAAAGATCCTTACTATTTAATTCAACTCTGTTAGCATTTATCATAAATATCTAACAAATAGCTGAAAGAAAAACCTTTATTTGTTGCATTTTTCACATTCTCTGATCCTGAAAGAAGGGATGATACTTTGGTTCTATTGAGAGAATGCTATAGTGTCTTCCTTATGCAGTGCAATAATTTATTTTAAACAAACAGCTGTTATCAACATTACTTACATACTCACTTCCATGCAGGTGTAAGTGCAGATTGGGTTAAAATTTGCAGCAGCAACTGTTGGTATTTAAAACACAACTCTGTCACCTCCATGGCCCTTTAAGTAATATAATCCAGAAAAAGAAACCTAATATTCATCAACTGAACAAGCAAGGAGAGTTTTTTAAACAAAACATGCACGCTAAATGTTTCAGGCCTTCTTAATACAAAGAAGTCTTTAGGCCTTAATTTTTTTTGCTTTTCACTCTTAGTGTTATTACATATGATTTTGAAAGAAAAAACCATACAGATACTTTAACAAAATATTATGTAAGATTTGTGAAATCTTTGAATACCATTCCTCTTTCCTTAGGTACTAAGAAGAAAGGGTCTCTCCCTGCAACTGTGCAGAAAAGGACAAACCAAAAAATTGTAATTCCATAGGAGAACCCTAATAGAAATGAGAGAGGAGACACACATATAGACACACACACAGGAAATTACTGTTGTGATGCTCTTAACAGTGAAATTGTTATTGCTACAAATTTATTGTTGTTTTAAATTACACATTAACATCAACAATATTGTTTCTTAACATAGTACTGGTGTATTTTCCTGTCTCCTAAATCAAAAAGAATACTGAATTGCCTGTGGCCATGTATGCTATTCAAAGTGAACTGAAAAAGAGCATCAGAATGGATACCCTTCTATGGATGCTGCATTTTTTAAATGTTTGGAGATACATTTGATTATAGGTCAAGATGCATGACTCATTAGTATATGCTTAATTTTAAACACATGAATAGTTTAACTGATTACAATGGGATTATTCAGATGTTTATTATAACAGTTTTGATGGACTGGAAAAATTAATGGATTGAAGTATACATGTGAAATAAAAGTCCCTTTGCAAATTTCTTTTTCTACCTTGCTCAGTTCTGACTTTAGTCTCAAAATGTTCCAAACCCAAAATATTACTGTGTTTCTTATGGTTCTTCAGGTTACTGAAAATGGGATATTATATTCCAAGTTCTTTGTATGCCTTTTGAAAATTTAAATCTGATTAATATTTTCACATCTTTCTAAGGAAGCTCTGTCTATGAGGATGAAAATATATTCCTTTCTCCCAGGGAAGAAGCTTCATCTTTATCTCTGGAGGCACTAATATTTGTGTGTGATAGATGGACAGACAGATAAATGGAAACCTCTTATATATTCCTTCACTTGAGAGAAAATACACATTTCATTTTCCTCTCCAGCTGTTTCACTTCTGTTCATGTCTTCTTTGGATTTATAAGGAAAATATCATAACTGTAGCTTCCCATTATATGTAATCTAATTTGAGCCTCATGACACACTTTATTAAGACTTCTAAATGATTGCTTAGATCTTAAAAGACACTTATATTTTTATTTAATCTGTGGAAGTCAGAAATGTTAATCGTCAATTCATATACCTAATCTTTAGCCTTGCTATGTAAAAATATCTTCTTCATATAAAACTTAACTTTGTCAAATATTCCATTGGATGTTTCCAAATAGTTATAAAATGGATGGTATGCTTAGCAGTAAAGCCAATAAATATTATTGAAAATATATTTAAAACACCTGCATCGTTTGTATGACTTTTAAATACAGAAGGTATCACTTTGCTATGGGAGACATAGCAAGATAAATAACTACTAGTAAAATTATGTTTCATGATTCAGTAAGATGCAATCATCCATCCAGGTGAGAAAGCTCATGTTAAGAGTCACTTCACAGAACTAATATACACAGATTGACAAGAGAAGAAGGATGCAAAACCAATTGGGTCCACGAAGAGTAAATACAAAAGAAGGTAAAAAATCAGCTATTCATACCAATTTTGGCAATAGACTTCTGCCTTTAACCTTCCTCTTTACCCATTTAGATGGTGATCTACTGGATTTACAGGCATATAATGAATGGCCAGTGCATAAAGACCATACTGTTTCCACAATTAGTCGAATAGATCATGAATAGATCAGATCTACAGCAGATACACAGTAAATTCATCTATGTTTGCGCCAAATTTTTCCCAGGATGCTCTAAACAGGTTGTGCATTTACATAGAAAGTTCACATGTGTTCATATATATGCCTCCAGAGCTAATAACCCACTAATTTTGGAGAACAGACTAATAGTTTGTGCAGGAACACAGCACTGTCACCCAGTAGTAACCCAGGTATACCCTGTCTCTTCAGCATCTTCTCTGGGGCACCACTGAATTCCTGCACAGAAGAATGGAGGTTTCCTCTGTCTTTTCTTCACTTTGATCTCTGTCAACACTAACACTTGGCACGACAAGAGTCATGCCTTCGGCCTGTGGCCTCCATAAGTGATGCAGGGACACAGACACAAGCAGCTTCATCATAGCTCGAGGCCCTTTATGCCTGATGGAGCCCTTCCCAAACATTCCATTCACAACCTAGAAATTCGGAGAGAGGTTGTGGCACCAGAGCCTGTGGTACAGCAGCAAAACTGAGTATGTGGAAACCAGCATTCTCCACAGTTTCATCCCAGACCCTTCAGACAGTTTTCTGTATTGCTGGTGGGGCAGGTGCTCTGTCTCCAGACACAGAGTATGGCATCTTACTACCGAGAAACACAAAATTTAAGAAGTTTGTCCCTCTCAAAAGTTCTAACTTCTGGAAGTCGAAGATACAAAGGGTTCTCCCAACTCTGGTCCTTCTCATGAGCTGACAGTTGCATGGTGTCTAGTCAAGAGAAATATATTTCCTTGAACAACCATAGTATATAGGCCACAGTACTGCCAGCTGAGTGATAAAATCCATGGAAAGTTAGCTAAAGCTTATCAGCCAAAGGAAGAGAGAAAATATTTAGGTTGATCATAAGGAGAGTTCCCTGACAAAATGATACACCACCCAGTGGAGTGATTTCCTGAGGGAAATGATAGAAATGCCATCAAATGAGAATTTTTAAACTGAACTTGACAAAAAGAAATGTGCTTCAGGAAAAATCCTGTATGTATCCTATGCCAAAGAAATGTGCTGAGTGCATTTCTATTTTTTAGATTTTTCTGATTCTGCATCAGTTTATGCTATGTATTAGAAAAACAAATGCTTTAAATATATAAGCTGACTATGCAAACCCAAGCAAAATTATTTTCATCATTCTTAAATAACCTTTCTAGATCATCCCTGATGCAAGAAAGAATCAGAGAATGTGTTCAAATTAATGACAAGTATTTTCTAGAGGTTTTATCTTAATTATATAGATTTAGTATATATACTTGACCCTTAAATTAATCTGGTTTTCTATTACCTTCCAAATGAGAGTTCATTATTCCTGGCTTTCCTGATTTAATTTACTTTTTCCAAATAGCAAAAAAACTTCATTCCACGTGCATCATTATTATATGATTCCAATACTCTGAAATCTATCATAATGAATAACAATAACTTGGTGTAAAGTTCATTTTCTCAGACAATATTCAGAGCCAAATTATTGGTGACCCATTACTACTGAGAGCAAATTTTCTGTGATTTCAGATTGCATTGAAAGTTCTCACTATAGAGAAGCAGAACCAGAATTCTTCTTGAATGACTGTATTGCTCCTCTCCTTTCTCTGCCATTTTCCATATATTTTCTTGTTCATTTATGATTTAAAAACTATCTGTGCTCTAATGGAATTAAAGTTTCTGTGTTATTAGATTGTCAAATTATGGGAAGACTTCTGAGACTCTGCTTAAGACTCCACAATTCGTAACTATTCTGTGAATTGGAATCACATTTCACAAGTTTTGGTGATGAAAGTAATTTAGGTTTTAAGAAAATTCCCATGGATTCCAAATGGTGGACACTGGAAAAGATTAATAAAAACCTAGACTGTTTTTCAGGTATGTTATTCATCTCTGCTCAACCAGTTCTGCTGCAGTCTGAACAGAATGTCTGTCATAGAAAAATATCTGTTACAGAACTGTTCATGAAAATTAAAACCTTTTCATTTTGCAACGCATTATTACAGAAGCAAAATGGCATTTTCTTCATATTTAACAGACACTGTTTTACAAGTATGCTGAATAACAAACAAATCTCCAGAGAACCAAGTACAAAACTCAGGAATACATTAGAGAGGACGCTAAGATATGTATTTTTAGAAAATTGCTTTGTAGGTAACTGGCTACAATAGTTTTTACAGACATGATGATGCCTGACACTAACGGGCTTTCTTTTGTTAAGCAAAGGAAAAGCTTATGTGTTCATGTTCCTCTGAGCCTGCTCTGCATTACAGTAGCTTGTGTGTTTTAAAGATATGTTCTCCAAGGAATCGGCTTACTGTGTTAAGAGTGGAGAGAGGGCAGAAGGAAAATGGAGCAAAATAAAGGCTCTTCCCCACATGAATAATCTGCTTAGTGTGAGGTGCAATTGTGTTTACCTTGTTGGATTTTAAAAGCATTTTCATTTTACTTCTTGTGCTGGGGGGGTGGTGTGTGTAACATAGTATGGGGCCCAAAGCCAGAGTCATAGTTTATGGACAAAGTATTAAACACAGCCAAACCAGTTTGGGCTGCTGGTTAAAAATAAAAATGATTTAAATCTGATTTAAGTGATTTAGACTGCAATTTGATTTTAAATTTATTGATAGAGTTAGACCTAAACAATGTTTCTATAAAGTAAAAGAGATTTATGTAAATAACCTATAAAAATAATTATTTATTGATAAAATAGAACAGTAACAATGTTTTATTTCTAAGGATGATTTTTAGAGACAGTATTAAGTAGAAAAAACAGGGGAGGTGACACAGAAAAGAAACATCTTAAATAAGGGGTGAGTGACCATCTATCCATTAAACCTGGCCTAAATAACCCTTTAGTTATTTTTCTGTGATCACACCTAAGATTCAAGGATAACAAGTATAAACTTCATCCACTAACACATCTGCTGAAGATATAGATTTGGTAGAATGCATGTAAAACCTTTTTTATTTTAAAGAAAAATATACCAAATGTCGATTTTTGGTGTCACAGCTGCATCATTTTGGAAGCCAAGGCTACAATTACTTAGACCAGTGAGTATTGTGATTTCTAGCTCCCACTAGATGTCACTACAGGACATCAGTTCAACTCAGCGTCGCCGCAGGCCCCTGGAATTTTGGCAGCTAGAAATGATACCTGTGGGTTTGTGTACAAAACTACTGCAACTGTTTGCACATTAAAAAAAAAAAAAAGTAACAATAAGTTAAACTTAGAGAATTAGGTTCTTAACAAATAATTGTCAGGCTGCTTTTTGAGAGTGTGCACTACATAGAAGTAACTTGGTCATCTTTCAGAGCATTTGGTCAAGCACCACAGTATTTACTATAGCATAGGCATCTAAATGCCTTTTCATTTAGAGCTAGCAAATTAATACTTTGCAAATATCAAGCATCACAGAAGTTCACACAAATTTGTTATTGAAATATTGGCAGGTGTGTGGGTAACCAGTGGTAGTGGAACTATGATTTTTTTGCTCTATGAAGCAGTCTCACTTTTAAAGATTAGTTTAATCAGGAATTAATAAATGGAGTACTATGAATATTCAAAAGTACTTTATTTTGTATGTGGTATTCAAGCTTCCAAACTGGACATTCAAATGGCATAATTTGTCTCAGTGGTCTGCAAATATGATCAAAATAGTTTTGTATTCGTATGTTGTTCATGAATATATGAATTCATTATTTAACCAGCTGTAATGTTCTTTCAGAACTTATTTAAATAATTATTTGGGTAGCATTCTGCACTTTTACTACAAATACAAGATTTATTGAATAGTGTTTCCATAAAAACAGTCAAATTTAGAATTTTTTCTGTTCACACAACTATCTCTGTTGTATTCTTTCACCAAGCAATGGTGCATTTGTGGAATGTGTGTATGTGCAGGAAGGGGCAGAATGAGGGGTAAACAACCACAAGCATTCCCTACATGTACAGTAAGGAACCAAACAGAAGCCACCGATATCGCATGGGATAGAGAAAAAATGATGATTTTTCCCTCTGAATATCTTGGGAACACTTAATCCCTACTAACACACTTCTGTGCCCAAAACCACTGCTGGAGTAAAAGTAACCAGAAATTCTAAAGGGCACGTGTACCCATTAGGAGAGAGGGGGATACATAAAATGGCAGCATGACAGCAAATGTCTCTGAAGGAAGGGTGCAGTGGAGTAAGGAAAAGAGCAGGCTATTTAGTATTATTCTATATGTACCTGAAAAAGACCGAGATAACTATATCTTGGAAGAATCATGGAATAATTTAGGTTGGAAAAGACCTTTGAGATCACTGAGTCCAACCGTTGACCTAGTACTGCCAAGTTCACCAAAACCCAATGTACCTAAGAACCATGTCTACCTGTCTTTTAAATACTGCCAAAGATAGTGACTCAGCCACTTCTCTGGGCAGCCTATTCCAATGCTTGGTAACCCTTTCAGTGAAGAAATTTTTCCTAATGTCTATCCTAAACGTCCCCTGATGCAACTTGAGGCCATTTCCTCTTGTCCCTTCACTTATTACTTCGGAGAAGAGACCAACTCTCACCTCACTAGAACCTCCTTTCAGGGAGTTGTAGAGAGTGGTAAGGTCTCCCCTCAGCCTCCTTTTCTCCAGGCTAAACAACCCCAGTTCCCTCAGCCGCTCCTCACAAGACTTGTGCTCCAGACTCCTCACCAGCTTCATTGCCCTTCTCTGGACACGCTCCAGCACCTCAATGTCCTTCCTGTAGCAAGGGGCCCAAACTGGACACAGTATTCAAGGTACAGCCTTTCCAGTGCTGAGTACGCGGGGACGATCACTCCCCTAGTCCTACTCACCACACTCTTCCTGATACACGCCAGGATGCTGTTGGCCTTCTTGGCCACCTGGACACACTGCTAACAGACTGGTCAAATTTAGTTCTTTTTAAGATGCACACACACAGACAAATTAGAGTTCACAAGTGTGTGAGACGTTCAAGAATTAATTGTAGAGTATAAAAAAATCAGGTTCCTACTAAATATTTATGCATGCAGAAAAGAGAGAAGGATATTTGAGGTAACGAAGGCCTCTTACAGAGGTTAAATTATGCAGAAGTTCAGGTGATAATTTGCTAGAAATTAATATTCTTCTGCAGGGAAACCAGGCAAAGACTCAAAATACTTCTGATTGCTCCTGGCTCCTCTGCTGTGTCAGCCAGTACAAGTCATATAACTTTGTGTACCTCAGCTTTTCATGGATGAAACGTGTGGCTTGAAATCTTTTGACTAAAAACAGCATTTGAGATCTACTATGATGGACAGATTTCTGTGTCAGAACTTTATTGAAATTGTAGTAAATGGATTTCCTATTGCTATGCAAATGATTTAAAAAACAATATTGATTCCAATTACTACTGTATCAGTGTGGTCATGTGCTTGGGGTTACATCACACGAATACAAAGGTTTCAATCAACAGAGTGCAATTTCTTTAATAGAACTTTTCCTATTTATTTATTTTAATGGAAATGCCTAAGATTTAATAAAATTTAAGTATTATCAAGTTGGACTTGTTTTGGAGGTAAGTAGCAGGTATTTGGTGATGTACCATATCACATGTCATTCACTGGTAATTGTCATTACTTTGTACCCTCCTCTATTACTTTGTACCAGAAATCATTTTAGAGAAAATGCTAGCCTAAATAACATTAAAATGATTGCCTACAAGAATTCAAGATTATGTGCCCATGCATGTAAACGTAAGCAAACAGTAGTGAGGCAGTGTTAGAGGTGGTGTTAAACAATACTATTTGTCTAATATTCTACCCATGATAACTGCACATAGCACCCATTACAGTGAATAAACAAAATAACTATTATTTAAAGTATTTAACTCGGCTTCTTACAGGAATCTCCCAAGTAGAGAGAAGAACTAAATAGAAGAACATATGAGCATGTGGGTCTAGCAGATTATGTTATCAGTGGAGGGTGACTAGATTACATTTTAGATTTAAAATAACATTTAATTAGCTACCCAAAACTAAAGCAATAATTTAAGTTGTCTTTACTAAGGTTTTCCAGCAGGTGGGACAGTGTATCTTGGATGAATGTGGAATCACGCTAAAGGTAACGTGTTGAAAAAAGTTTGCAAGAGTGAGCCCTAGAGGAGAGATGGACATGTTTCCAGTACCTCTAAAAAGTGCATGCTGTTTACATTTAGCAGCAGCAAAATGCTATGTGAGGAAATGTCTCAGTGGAATGGGACCTACCACAATGGGAACTGTTCTCCATCTAAAGCATTGTGGACAACAGTTTGGAAGGCGAGATGAGTTGTGGGTGTATGGACGAGCCAATTGGCTACTTGGCATCCAAGGTTTCATTTTTAACAAGTCTTCAGGCCAAACAGTTGTGAAGGAAACTGAGAAAGTGTCCTCAGTATAAATCCCAGAATGATGCCTTTCTGAGTGAGCAGAGAGGTAAAGCAATAGCTGCGAGATGTGAACTGCCTGTTTCTATTTAGTAAAGAAAATAAGCTCTGGAATTACGATAAATGACACTGACTGTCAGAGATGAGCTGTTATTGTTCAGATTCCTGCAGCTGTACCAGCTGACAGTTTCCAATTAAAATGAAAATATTTTTAACCAAAATGTGGGCTGAAGTAAACTGAAATCCCTAAGTTCCAAAATAATGTGAAAAGAGACTAGAGGAAACAGATATACATTTAAAAAACCTACCAACCATAAAAACCAAATCACCTCATCTCAAAAAACAAGGCAATCTATCTATCCTGCAAAGAAGGCTGAATTCCAGTATGGCATTCTCGCTTGGACTAAGTAGTTTCAGTATAACTATTTCTGCTTCTAAATGTTGGCCATACACAGTCAATGTAGGAAGCATTAGACTGTTAGTGTTCATTCACTATTTCAGCTGTTTCTTAATACCTCAGAATCAAAGGTAGCAGTCAGACACAGTCATCCTGTAGGCTACATTCAATGAGCTGATCCTCACTTCTGTCACAAGACAGAAAATGAAGACTAGGACCACATATGACTAGAGAATTCATATGGCAATTTATATCATTCCTGTTTTGTTTTTTTTTATTACTAGCATTTACAACTACAAATTTCCAGGTGAATGAACCATGGCATTCTGCAGACAGAAGCAGAACCTTCTTGAATCTATGAATGTGGAACGCTGGTAGAATAATGAGGCTGCTTCAGGCAGCACTGCTGAACAGATCGCTCTCCTCTATCAACATTGCATGCTGGAATATTGAAATTTCCAACCAAACCAGACAAAAATATGAGGTATGAGAACCTATGGACAGTTCTTTTCTTGTTCTCTGATTTTTACAGTCACAAGGAGTGGGACTCAATATCCTAGTTTACTATGTGTTACTTCATTATATTGAGTGGGACTCAATATCCTAGTTTGCTATATGTTACTTCATTACAGAAGCAGAGAGCAAAAGTTGGAGTGGATCAGTGGAGTTAGAGCTGAGAGGCCTTGAAATAAAGGACATAGGTAGAGTCTCTCAGGGAGGCTTTAGGAAGCTCGAGAGAGAAACTATACCAAGGTGTTGTTTTGCTTATATCCCTAATTATTCCATGCTTTCTAACAGCTGAGCATATGTGCAAGGCTTACATTTTTCATTTTATGTGTCATTTACCTTTAAAATGACTCCTTGCAATATTACAAGAAATAATATTTAATATAATATCTGATTTCTAGCACTGTGTTAGAGAGGCTAGAATTAGAGATATCTCTGGAGTCTGTTGAATTCCACCCAGCTTGACAAGCACAAGTGTTCCCAAGGTTAGGTCCGGTTAAAAACAGTGTGAGTAACGTTCCCTGGGAAACTTGTCCAATATGTAATTACCATAACCGAGGGCTTAAATCAATGAGAGAGTGACTACATTACTATTCTGTATGGGTATGCCAGAATTTTTTCCTTCCTTTAGACAGGTTCTAATTAACAATGTTAGAATTTGTAAGTAATACAAATTGCTATGAGTTACAATTTTATTTCTCCCCTCGGATATCAAAACAACGTAATAAAAGACATATTTACCCCTTCTTAGTTGAAAGGATAGAGGCATCTTCAAAAATAGACAAAATGGTACAGATCTCGCTTAGGAAAAAAGTACTTAATCAAACACAAGGAAAACTTGCTGTAGCATTATACTTGCTCTCTAAAATAAACCTTCTGGCAGCTACTTAATTTACTAATACTTGATATCAGAGACCTGATATTCTTTGTGGGGAGGAATCCCCAATGGCTGTACACTCTACTTTTTGCAGCGCAGGTACAAAGCCTAACCTTGGGTAGTCCGTAAGTACAAAGCAGAGAGGAGAAATTCCCAAAAGTAAAAAAATATGCTTGGGCAAGGGACATGGGCTGTCCTTTTTATTGTACTTTGAATTCTTTCTGCCTGAGAAAAAGAGGGAGGCGGGAGTCTACTAAAGTTATTTGAGTCAATAGATCTGAGCAGTCAAGTTTTTGAAAAACAAAACCTATATACTATATTGATTTAAGCAGCAATACATCACCTGTTCTCCTGGCTTTACTATTGCAAGATGTTATTTACATTGGGGATGTTGTTCTAACTAAAGCCTCCCAGGAGACAAGTGTAATGTAAACCATAATAATAAGGAACCAAGCAAAACATTATCAAACTTACCAGTAAGTAAATAAAGCAGATTTGTTTTTCCTGTTATGAAAAAGAGCCTCATCTAGTAAGCTGATTGACTGATTTTCTCCATCAGCACTTCTTCCATGGTTTGGCTGCTGTATACAACGTCCAAGTTTCAACTGAACCTACATATTAAAAAGTCTGTAAGTTTATGCATGACATTACACTATGTTATATTAAAAAAGCTATAATTCTTATTTTCTTTGGCAGCAGTATAAGCTCAGAATAAGTTTATTTCATCACTGACAGGGCACTGTGTCCATGTTACAGTATTATCTATCTTTTATCAAGTGTTGGTGCCCTGAGGTTTGTTAACATCCAGTAGAGATGTGTTTGACTGCTCACAACACAGAAAGATACTGTAGATTGTAGTCTAATATGAACTACACTTAAGCTAATTTGAAAAACATACTGTTCTATTGGCTCAATCATGTAATTGTTTAAGTATAA
>JAHREE010000101.1:4201141-4256188 GCA_033628505.1 Tringa tobata
TTGCTCTGGGTTCCTGGGGCTGAGGGTGCTGGCGTGGCTGCAGGGGTCGCACTGAGTCTGTGGGTGAGTTTGGCTCACATGAGGACCCCCTGCACGTCCCACCCTGTGGGGCCAGTCCCCAGAGGAGTGTCTACTAGCTTCATTAGGTACTTTCAGCATCCTAGTCTATCACTTTTTTAACTGTACCAAAACTCTCAGCACATGAAGGACAAGATCATAGAAAAGGGTCATTTTCTACTGAACGTAAAAGGCTTTCCCATTTTTCACCTGCAACAGTGCTTGGCAAGTGTTACAAGAGAATAGGCGCAGCTAGGTGAGTAAATCAAAACATTTGATAGGGTGTTTCAGAAATAATTATAAAGTGTATGTTATGACAGGACCTGGAAAATGGTACACCTTTCTGACCTAGCTACACTATCAAATTATTTTCATTCTCCCATCTACTCTTCAAAGGGAAATGCTTTAGGTAAAAGAAATTCCACCTGGAAAAATGAAGATCCTTCCTGTTCCTGGGTGTTTATGCAAGATCATGTGAAAACCATCTGTGAAGGAAAGCTTCTAAGCAGTGATGATGCATAACCATCAGTGAGTAGAGAAAAAATAATTCTACACGATGTCCACATTCTGTCATGTCTTGCTTTGTGTTGTCTAATAATCCACTAAGTTTATGTTATTTATGATTTCCTGTATTCTTATGCCCAATAATAGTCTTAAAAACATAATGTATGAGAGAAGAATAGTTCCGTGGGAACAGACCTGTAATGATCATCTAATCCAACTGCAATACAACCTCGTTGATTCAGATAATTGTGTGAATCATACCAAAAGAGTTTTGAGTTTATTGAACTATTTGCATCTGAAAAACATACTAGTAACATCAAAAACATACTCATAATATGACTTTCTCATCTAATTACTTTTTGCGGTACCTTAATTTGCATAACAGAAAGGTGAGTAACATGCCATAAAATCATGTACCATGTATACAGAATTTTCTCAAATCACCCCAACCTGTAATGTACCATTTTCACTCTAGTGCAAAGAATACTTCATGCTGCATCTACCTTACCTTTTCAGCGCATCAGATGAACAATATATTTCATTACAGATTTACATCTATCCTACCCTAGTGATTTCGGGTGTGAGTGTGATCAGGAAAAAAAATATTCTACAGCAACACCACACTACAGCCTCAATTAAAGCTACATCTGACACTATTTTCATACTGCAGTTGCAGAATCCCGCTCAAGAAAAAGCATAACTATCGGTGGTTTGGTCTCCTAACAATTAACTCTTGCTGCTTCTCCTATTTGTCACATTTGGAACTTTTTTCTGCTCTCAGGAAATAAGAATTTTTATCACATTTCATGCTTGCAGTCCCTGGTGGAATTGTTACCCATAAATTTGCACGGCATACACAAAATATCGTGCCATCAGCATTTTATATGACACACATGAGAAGAGTATAACACAACAGTGGAGAACTGTTGTTCATAGATCAGTAAGGCAGATGATAAAATATTAATTTCCCTAAAATTTAAAACACAGTATTGCTGATCTGGCATACTGAATTATTGTTATTACATAAATAACAATTAATGGAATCAAGGGAAGGGCAAAGTCTGAACATATTCTATACATATTTGATACATATTTCTACTGTGCCTTGCTAAAATACTCATTTAAACCTGAAATTGTTCTTTCTAGCTACTTCATAGTCTCACAGCCAAAGAAATAGTGATAATTTTTTCAATAATTTCTACAGTAAGGTAACTATTTTTTAAATAAACCAGCAAACGCTGCACCCAGGAGGCACATCCAGTGTATAAGACTACATAGTAAGACCCATGGTCCAAGCCGGATCGTGTGACAGACCTGCTCCTCCTTTTGAGGAGTCACGAGACTGAATGCAGGACCCGTCTTCTCTGCCGGGATCCATCTCTCCTCTCTCCTGTGAGGCTCTGAAATTAAGTAAAGAGCAGTGCTAATCCTTAGGAAAAGTGGCAGGGATGCATAGATCTGAATTGTTGCGGAGGTAATACATCTCTTTGAAAATCTGAATTAAATCAAAATGACCTCACTTGTGTATCTTTTGCATTCCACTTTGCACAAATTCCTATCTATTTTTGATGGATATTTTAAAAGTTGCTTGTACTTTGTGCTTATGTCTTAAAGTTTTTTAATGCTCATGTTGTTGCTAAGATAGTTGGCTCCTACCACTTAGATGTTGCTGCATTTCAATGTTTTTGCTCTGGTACAGCTTGCAAACATTTTGAGGAAAGCAATCCTGATGAGAGAAGCTATGCACTAGCAAATGTCAAGTATTTATAAAAAACAGCTCAGTATCTTTGCTCTCTGACTTTAATTATGTTTCAGAATTAGGTGCTGGTTTATAAGCACTCTGAAAAAAGCAGGATATGCCAGTCCTAGTATCTGACAGAATGCTACTATTCCCACTTACAGTGGCAAAATCCATTATCCTTTGGGCTGTGGATTTTAAAGTACCTCTGCTTTTTGTTCATTATGCTGTTTAAAGAGATCTTCAGTATTCCTGGTTTGAAATTAAAGGCATCTTTTAGTCTCTTATTTTTGATTGCTGTCACCTTGATAAACACTTTTTTAGGATCTCATTTGAAGTCTAGTTAGCAAGGACAGTTGTCAGTCCCTTGTGAACAACTGACTGTTGGTCGACAGCTTCAGTATTGTGATGTTCAATGGTGAGCACTCTTCAGCACATAAATTAATTATGTGTTAGGAAAAACATTTTAAAAAAACCCTTGAAAATCTGCAGTCCACCCTGCCGTTTTACAATTGAACCCTTACCTAGCAACTTAAACTGACCAAATGTGATGATAACAGCTCATGGAGCGTTCTGAAATCTGAAAGATTCATTACTAGATAACTAGAAAAGGTTGTACTTTAAATATAACAAGACTTATGCACCTAAAATGCCATATTAGTAGAAAATCATTACATTAATTGGGAAACTATCTGGTAATCTAGTATACCTCAGTGATTTCTTTACAAATTTGGTAAATGCAAAGGAAGTTTTCCAAAGTTTCCAAAGGAGATTTCATAGAAGACCATCTTAATGAAAAGAATTTCTTTCTTGTCTTTGGGTCTTGGGGGGCGCGTGGGACCAACTCTGCACTGTAACTGCTAGAACTAGAAAAGAGCACGTCACTGAATGATACATATACACAGGCAAAAATAATGTGCTGAATTTTTTCTAGAACACTCATAAGGTTTCATACTAGATAACTTCAGAAAATGTACAAATAGTTCATGTTGGCCCCATACCCTCAACGTCCCTGAAGATCTCTGTGAAATGACAAATGGATTAAATGGCACTCATAGTATTCCGTGCCTGAAATGCGTTAGAGGAAAAAAGACCACATAAATTTGATCCAACTGACTAAGTTTAGCTACTGCATGAGCAAATCAAGATGACAAGGTAATGTCATTTCATTAAAAAAAGTCATTGTTTTGACATGTTTAATTCAACCTACAGTAATCTGATTGGCCTTCGGAGTGTAGAAAACCTGAAGCTGACTTGGCTTCATCTGTTTTGGCACTTAAACTGTGTATTAATTAATGATGTGAACTTTGAACATATAAGGCAGTTTTCATCATACGCTAACAAGCAGTCTCATAGTGTCTCCTCATCAACACTAGATTCATGTTCTACTTTCACAACCTTTCCAAGCATTTTGAAGTGACACCCTCATTTTTTAATCACCCAACTGAACTTTTTTCTCCCACTGGGACCTGTAATGAAAACAAGAATGAATAATTAGCAGATTTTGTCACTGTTAACAAATTCTTAGAACTTAGAATTGTAGAGGCTCCAGCAGCAATGCAAATCCATTCCATTTCAGAAGCAATACCATTTGTAGGAACTAAGAAGTCACACAAATGCATTGTCTCAAAATCCTCATGTACTAAGTTTATAATGGATTTACATTGTGGTTCATATTTTTTTTTCCATTTACACATTGCATCATAACTGCAAAGCAACTGCTAGTTCTTTAACTCTGCACAGAAACACAACCGTGAGAATGTAACTGCTTTCTAACAGGGTTCTTACTGCTGTGGCATATCGATGTGTTTAGATGATTGCATCCATGTAGACAGGCTATCCTACCTTTCATAATTTCACAGTTGTGTAAGCAGCCACATGGGAAGCTTTCAGAGTGTGTGTCTTCAGACTGAAAATACAAAAATATTCATAATTTTTTCACAGAAAACCTAAGGTTTTTCTCAAGTGACCAATAGAGAATTCAAAATGGTATGGGAAATGAAGGTCTGTTGATCCAAGGTTTGTTCAGGTTATGCCCAAGAAATCTTACATTGTTTAGTCTTACGACAGCAGCACTCCACAGTCTCTGTGTTGACAGTTGTGCCTTGACAGTGAGAAGATTTTGGTAATAGATTTGCAACTCAGACTATTTTTGAAAAATAAGTCAGAATAGCATCTCCTTTAAAGTCTTTCAGCCAAATGCAAAACACATTCCTCTGACATCACTTTTTTGTGCTTGAAAAACATCAGTGTATGTGGTTACCGTCTCCCTGAATGTTGTTGCACAGTCAGTCACCAAGTTGCTGATCCAGTCTGTGGGTCCCTTGTGCTTCTAAGATTACTGAGCCTGAGCAGCACTCAAAGACACTGAATTTGTGTCTGTCCTATCAAATACTGCCAGAGCTACAAAACGAATACTGGTAGAGAACAGTGTAAACCCCAGACTGTCTAGGAGCTTAAATGTGCTCCCTTACAGAATCTCTACATTGCAGAACTTTAGGTTATATTATTTTCTGATTGGTGAAGTAATTAGCACCAGGCAGATAAAAATGAGTAATATAAAGCTTTGGAAAGACAAAAATATCCCAATTTTTTTCCGGTCCTTCAGTTTTTTCTCTGATACTGTGTATTAACAAGACCTTGCCTCGTGGTATCTAATAGTGGTGGGGCAATGCTATTGTGTTATATATAGTGAACTATATATATATAGTAATAGGTATATAGTAATTAGCACCAGGCAGGTAACAAAGGAGTAATATAAAGCTTTGGAAAGACAAAAATATCCCAATGCCTATTCAGTGCAGGGATGGGAACCCAGCAGATGCATCCTCTCACCTTAATAACAAGAAGGATGATCCAAGGACATAATGAAATATACTTAAAGATATACTCATTCTGATGCTTTTAAAAAGGAAAATAAAAGTTAATTTCCAAACGTAGCCTAAGGTTCACTGGCTGAAAAGAATATGGTTGAATTAATCACAGTTTAGCAAACCAAACCAAAGATTCTTTGACCGATAGCTACCTTAAAATCTTATTTAAGGAATAGCGGCATTATATTATTTCCTGGAGTTACATAATTGAATGCACTTAATTTGTATAAATAATTTTTAGAGCCTACTGGGCAATCATTGATTTTTGGAGAAAAACTGAAAGCAAAAAGGATTTAATTCCTAAGTTACTGTTAGGTGCTTGTACTCTCTTCTAAGACATTCCATACTCTGAAATGAAGCAACATCTCCCTCAGTGGATCCAACTCAGATTCATCTGGTTAATCTATATCACAAAGAAAAATGGAGGCATAAGACAATGTATTGGAGCTTTTGCTGAATATGGAAGAAGCATACAGAATCAACATACAATTTTTCCATGTTTCCAATGTTTTGAGTATCAGGGATTTTCATTAAAAATCTTGTGAATGAAGTAATTTCCAGGTGTAAAATTTCATTTAGGTCAAACTGTGCTTTCTTTCTAAAAGTTTGAGAGGAAGATTTTCAACCAAACATTTCTGACAGCTTTACTAATTAACCCCTTCATTCCACTTTTTGATCAGTAAGTCCCAGAAATCACCTTGCTGTGAAGTTGTTATATTTTTACATCAATGGTATTTGTAAAGTAAGCTGACTCACTGCATTATATTTATTATGTTATCTTTGAAAACTGACTCAAACCCTTTTGGAAGAGAATTAGAACCTTTCAGAAATGCCAACACTTAAACGACAGGGTGCTGTCTGTATTCCTTTGACCTGAGCCACATTGATTATTTTACTCAAGAAACTAGAAAGATCAGACAGGGCACTACTTTAAATAAAAATAAAAATAATACACACACTCCTGAAATCCAACATCCTTTCTTCTGATTTCTTATTTGCTCCTTACACAAAAGACTTAATTTAGAAAAATAACAGTTCTTTATTTTCGAATACTAAAAAGTTTCCTAAGTTCTACTTTCTGTTCCATTTTTCAGAGAAGACTAGGAACCAAGGTTCCACCAGAACAATTTTTTTTTCCAGCCAAGATAAAACTATCCTTTTTAAGAACTGACTGAAGTGTTTCCATCTGCATTGAGTGCTGCACCTGAAGCCTGTGTTGGAGGTTTTATCCTGCCAACATTTATATGCTGATTACTGCTATAAAACTTGAGAGTCATTTCCCCAGCAGCACCTGGAATAATTGCAGAGTGGCTGGCAAATGAATCATGAAGGTACTGTTAAGTGTGTCAGTCACTGTGCAGCTAATAATTCTCCAGAATCAACATGAAACGTCAGAGTATGACCTTTTGCTTTCCTGGAGCCCTGGTTTCGTATCCCTCTTCCCTTCATTTGTTTGTTGCTGCATGTAACAATGACAACAAGAGGAAGGACCACCCACATTGGATTCTTTTCCATTAAAATGAACTATGTTCATTAAAATGGAGAATGAGCGTAAAGGCTGCTAAATCCAAAGGGCCTTTTATCAAAATAGATGACTACTTACTGGCTGAAGATATCCTTTACATTGACATGCACCATGACAAGCATATTTACATGTGCTTTCCTTTTTCTACAGAATGGCAGTTAGTTACAGGTGTGGCATATTTTTACAAAACAGGTCAAAACTCATTGCATAAATTGTAGATCCTAAGTTCTCAAAGATATTTACATAATACATTCACCACAGTTGCTTTTCTGATTAACTTTTTTAAAAAGATGTCAATGTCAGTACTACATTGCATCTGGCTTTTTTCATCTGAGAAGGATAAATTATTTCAAAGCTATCTTTACATCCCTTGATGCCAACAACTCCCTCTTAAAAGAAAAATCAGGCTACTTAGTCAGTTGAAAATGCTAGCAGTTTATGACAGTTTACTTTTCCATTGGGCTTCTGTGGCAAGGTTTTCACAGGAGGGAGGCTACAGGGGTGGCTTCTGTGAGGAGCTGCTAGAAGCTTCCCCTGTGTCTGATAGAGCCAATGCCAGCTGGCTCCAAGACGGATCCACTGCTGGCCGAGGCTGACCCCATCAGCAACAGTGGTAGCACCTCTGGAATAATGCATTTACGAAGAGGAAAAAACCCATGCAGCAGCAACTGCAGCCAGAGGGAGAAGCGAGAATATGTGAGAGAAACAACTCTGCAGACACCAAAGTCAATGAGGAAGGAGAGGGAAGACATGCTCCAGGCACAGGAGCAGAGGTTCCCATGCAGTCTGTGGAGGTTAACAGTGGAGCAGACCCCCATCTGCAGCCGATGGAGGAGCCCATGCCAGAGGAGGTGCATGTGCCCAAAGGAGGCTGTGACCCCATGGGAAGCCCATGCCAGAGCAGGTTCCTGGCAGGACCTGTGGCCCCGTGGACAGAGCAGCCCACATTGGAGCAGGTTTGCTGGCAAGATTTGTGACCCCATGGGGGACACACGCTGGAGCAGGTTCCTGGCAGGACCTGTGGCCCCGTGGACAGAGGAACCCAGATCAGAGCAGGTTTGCTGGCAAGATTTCTGACCCCATGGGGGACACACACTGGAGCAGTCTGTTCCTGAAGGACTGTACCTTATGGAAGGATTCATGCTGGAGATGTTCGTGGAGAACTGCCTCCCATGGGAGAGATCCCACATGACCTTTCTGTACTTATCTCAACCCAGGAGGATTTTTGTTATATTTTCTCTCCCCTGTTCAGCTGAGGAGGGGAGTGATAGAGCGGCTTTGGTCGGCACCTGGCATGCAGCCAGTCTCAACCCACCACATTAGGGATAATAAAATCTAACAAGTCCAGGACAATCACCTGGTGTGAAGAAGTCCTAACCAGATCTGTTTCAGAATATTTTGACATGTCTACAGTCAGAAAACTGTGTTTCACTGAAAAAAAAGCTTTAAATTTAAAAATATAATCTTCACTATAAAGCACATCATTTCATAAATACATAATTTCTTCAGGAGAGTTAAGTATGAGATTTTCCATAAGGACTCCCGTACCCAGACAGGTGCCCTAAATTCTGGGTTTCTGTTTCCTTTGCGTTACATCTCTTCCTCTCAAATTACATTTTTCATGCTGTTTCTGGAAGGGTTTGCTTTCATTCTAATGCAGGATGAATACAGTTTTACAAGCCTCAAAATTATCTGAAAGATAAAAGTTTGATTTTCTGACAGGTCCTGATTTAAAATAGTATTACAGAAACTGCCAAGAAAATAATGTGGATAATCACTTATGATCACCACAGAAAGAAATGATGGCAGATGTTGATGTTGATCCCCAGTCTATAAGTCCTGCTCTATTTTAATGGGAATAAGAGCAGAGGGTTTGGGGATTAGGGTAAAATAACCAATGTTAGACCTAGGATATACTTGAATGCCACCCAAGACAATGGTTTGCTCCTACTCTCTATTTGTAATGGGACTCTTTGGCTTCAGAATACACATAGCATATAATTCTATTGCAGGTGCAGGATAATCATATTAAGAAAACATAAATTACGTAGAATATTGTTTTCTTCACTCTGTTCATCCTCAATTTAAATGGTGCCTAAGAATAGCAGTTACCACATCCCTAATTAAATTATCTTCCTTTGGTTTACTTGGCTGATAACTGCCAAAATGTAAACAGGAGAATAAATATTCTAATAAATTGGGAATCCTGGAAACCTCAGTAGTTTGAGCATTTCCATCACTATATTTCAAAATACTTTCTTCCTCTGTCCTTTTCCAAATGGAGCACTTCCTGATGCTCTTCTCCTTCGTCCTCTTCACTCACCAAAAGGTCTTTTGGAAGAATCCTGTCTCCTGCTGCACCTGAAGCATTCCTGATGCCTAACAGCCCCTGCTGAGGAGCAGCCCCAGGAGGGCAGCAGCCACTGCCAGGCAATCCCTGCTTTCCAAGTAGGGAAAGGTGCCATCATGCACTACAAAGGCACCTGAGGAAAGCACACCACAATCCTGGAGCTGGTTTTGTGAATACATAACTGTAATTATATGGTTACTCACAGTAGTCTCTGCTTTACTGTGTTAATGCTCCTGGCTTTCTGAGCCCAGCAGTATGAAGAGCAGAAGGAAGAACCAAGAGACATTTGTGTGCCAATTGAGTTGAATTAATGGTGCTTGTGTTGTTTGAAGTTGTATAGAGCAATTCTTACATATTAAAGGACAGATACTTTCACAACTTCATATGTTCTACTATCATGTTATTTAAATTGTCAAGTTTACAAAGTTCACGAAATATACTGTATTTAAGGAATTGCTTCTCTGTTGCATGCCTTTTTGACTTCCTGAGACACAAGCCATATCTTTAAGATCAATATTTATTTCCTCTTTGAATGCTTTCTCTCTCAGCAACATCAGAAAGTGCCCCATGTGAAAAATGGTTCTAATTATGTATTGTGGCAAAACTCTCCTGAACTGGACAGGCAGTAAAAAGAAAAAAGTCTGAACTCCATTGATAAAAAATAGGGAGAGCAAATGGGTGGCCTTTTGACCAACATAAGCAGACTCGGTATAAATTCTGCATCAAGGAAATTCAGAATTTTTAAACTGTAAGCAAGTGGGAAAACAGAGGAAGATGTCCCCAAACCAACAGGCCACAGGTGTTTACAGCTTAGTGTATGTATGAGACCGGTAAGAAAAGGGAAGCTCATATCCCCTACCTGTCCCTCTGAGTGTAAAGCATAGTTCCCTGTCTGAAAACTCATCTGCAGGATATCTGGAGGGGACATACAGGCTGTATCTGGCACACAGGTTATTGCTTTAAAAATCTTGCTGTAGAAGGTGCCAGTGGGAATACAACACTAAGTTTGCATTTCCTCTTTTACTAATACAGTATATATGCTACTAACAGCTCTTATATAACTAATTTATCACACAGCCTACCAAAGCTTCCCCTTCATAACTAAATGTTCAAATCTAGTATCTAACTAAAGTTTACTTTAGAAGAACTGAGGATGAATAGCAAGGTGTGCATTTTCTTTCTTAGTTCATTAAGCATGATATTTATGTATTCATGTAGTTGCCTGGTTTAAGAGGTTGTCATAAATAGGCTGAAGATACTTATGGCAGCCATTCATTCATAGAAGTTTTAGAACCTCCTCCATCTTCCAAGAACAATCTCCCAATTAACTGCTTCAACATGAAATTGTGAAATTCCTAACGTGATAATACCAAGAAGCACAACATTTGGTGAAGATATTTTGATATGAACAGAGCTGGTAGCAGTAACACAACAATAATTGCTGGCTCATTTACGGGCTATTTAGCTCGTGCAGTGAACCAGATGAGAACAGCTAATGAGCACAGCTTCTTACTGTAATTAGTAGAACAGTAGTGGCTCACAGATGATTTACAGTTTGCAAAAGTCATTGTATTTACTGAAAAGCTTGTGTTCTCTGTGAAGTTGTGCCCATATGATGACCTCAGGATATTATACTTTACTTTCTAATAAGCCTTAAGACTGATTTATAATAACCTCAGAATTCATGTAAATCTAACAGAAACACAGCACTGAAGATCTGTGTGTGCTGTGTCTGACTATCAGAACCTATTTTGCTAGTTGATGTGTTTTCTTTCATTTCTGTTGTTGCAGAAAAAAATTAATAAACAAATGGTATAATTCTTGCCCTACTGACAAAGTAAAGACCGTTTTCTGTTGAGGTAAATCACAGAAATACGTGCCCTGCACAGCTAGAATTCAAACTGTGATATGGGCTAAAGAAGGGACAGCAAAATAGGGAAGTAAAATGTGTGCAAAAGAGCACTTGATCAAAATTTACATCAGTGCAATACTGATATTTATAGACTCCTGAATGAACAAATGGATATCTTTGAGAGGTTTAATTCTCGTCCTTTCCTTGGCTATACTTCTGTATGGATTGCTTAGAGCCAAAAATCCAAATAGAAATGTCAGATAACTATACCAAAATGATATTTACTAAATCTACGCAGAAATATTAAATGTTCTTATGAAATTTCCAGCTCAGTGTTGCAGATTCACAGAACTTAACCAGAACTAAGAGTGATATCAAGTTTGTACAATTTTATCTCCACAATTATTTTTCCACTGCAGGTGGTGCTGTTATTCTTGAAGCAACTGAAACTCTAAAACTACTCAGGCCTTGCAAAACCATACCAGAGGCTTTTCTTTAGCTTACCTTTGTACTTGAAATCATACCTGTAAGAGAAAACAAAAAATCATGCAGGTGGGAAATAACAATGAATTACAATTGTAAAAACAGTGCATAATTTAAAAATTACATTAATGAACTTTTTTATTAGAGAAGAACATGGCTTCTGAGTAAAATATACTTCTGCTTCAAAACACAATCAGGGCAATGAAGTTATTCAGCAAATTCAATTAGAATTTATTGGTCAAGCTCAGAGGAAACAGAAGTGACACAGCACTAATTTGAAACACGAGCAAAAGAACTTTCTAAACATTTAATTTTCAGAGTGTAATAAATACTACATGGTAGGTCTATTTTACTGATGGTAGTTTGTCATTTATTTAACTGCCCAATGATTAGATCTCTTAAATGCAACATGGAAAACCTCAAGTCCTGAATAATGGTTTCCAAGTCTTCATCAATATGTTCTGTCCACTCTATTGTACTGTGAGGACAAGGTCATCTCATTTGCTCATGCTGACCTACTTGAGCTGTCTTCCACACACTACTGAATTATTTAATGATTAGAGAAAGGCAATTCAAATGAAGACATTTGCCATACTAGGAATGTACTGGGTTCACTGCCTTATTCAATTATACTCAATGGTTCAACAAAATTTTAAGTGATGAAAAGATCCATAAGAGACACTTGTAGTACCTCTAAGTCAAATTTAGCTGCTTACAGTACTGTTCTAGTAAGTCAGTAAAATGGTTTTGAACATTTTTATGAGGCGGGAGCAGAATGTTCTTCTTCTAGATTTCTGCTTGAATGGGGGAGGTTGGACATTATGATCTCCAGAAGTCCATTCCAGCCTCAAACATTCTGTGATTCTCAGGTTATATATGTTGGGTTTTTTAAATTGTGTTGCAAACAAAGAAGAAGTATTTATTTATAAAACTCTGACACATAGTGTTGTTGTTGTTGCTGGCTGAACAATTAAAAGTCAATTAGCTATATTAGACAACGCACAAAATTGACTAAGCAAAACTAAGTAGTGTAGAATCATGAACAGTAAAAGAAATTCAATATATTCTGGTTTTGCTCTTTACACTTCCTACTCACACTCACACTGCTTCTTTTGTGTTTTCATTGTATTGCATGCTGGAGGGGAATTCTGAAACATGATAAAATGTCATTAAAAAGCTTCAGCAGCAGCTCTTCAGCAAAATGATGAGTAGGAAGTAATGATATCCGCAAGGTTCACTTATAGCAGGGAGGCATTATCAGTGCCCAGGTATGCTCTTGCAAATCTGCTCCAAATTATATTGCCTATTTCTAGTTGGAAAGAAATTCAGGAAATTTAGCAACTATTTAATGTGGAGAAGTTGAATACTTTGGCTAGTGAAATAGCTATCCATAGGATCACAGAGACTCTTTCCCACTTTTAAATATTTCTCGATCTTGCCCCAGTTTCATTTTCTTGCCTATAGCTCCCCATCACCATGATTTCTTTCTCATTTTTCTGTCTTTGCAAACAAGCTACAGCATATTGGTCTTTCTCTGCAAAATTATTTCCTATTCCTATTTTGAAACCTGGGTGCCTTTGTGGCTATTTGTATAATGAAAAAGGCTGTCACAGTCAAAACTCAGAAATCTCACTTCTAGCTGCTGGAAACAACCATCTCAGTCCCAAACACTGCTGAAAATTTTGGCTACAGAGCGTGACTAGTCTCTCATGTCTGACCCAGTGTACCCAGATGCATTGATTATATGCTTAAAGGTAAACAAGGGAGAACAGTAATTTTGTATGAAAGCTGCACAAAGGCAGCTTCCTGTTTACCAGCAAAAACCCTGGATCTTTTCTGGGTTTGTTTTGTCAATTTTTCTTTCCCTGTCATGCCTTTAAATTTGTCTTCAGGAGTGTCATGAAACTGTCCATTTAGAAAGTGAATACAAAGTTCTCCTTGTACAGACAGACTTTAGGAACTTTGCTGAATTTCTTCTATGACTGAGATTTTTCACAGATTTGGCCACAAGCTGGATTTGAGTATATTAATATATGGATGGTGAAATCATGTCTTTTACCACACTGTCTGTCACCACAAAACTACAAGTACATTTAGCAAAACTGTGAGGAGCTGGAATTTCTGAGAAAATGATGTTTAAAAGATGAACAAACCCATCTTCTATAAACACTGTTTTTTAAAACCTTAACCAGGGTCACTCTCTGGCAAATTTAGAAAAAAAAAACAACAAAATGTGGCATTTCATTGGCAAACACTATCACCTGTACATCCTATACTACTACTGTATGCTCATTATTTTCAAATACAAAATTATTAAAAAGAAAAAGGCTTTAAGTTGATGCTGATAAACTAAATTACTACGAATCTGATACATATGTAGTAGGTGAACCTTTAAACTTAGTTCTACTCGGAGGAGGATCTAAATTACGTTGTATAATATCACATTTAAGGAATATGTATTATATTTTATTAAGTTAGTCCAAACCTACAGGAGTAGAATGACTTCAAAACATTCAAAACTTACATTACAAATGAAGCGTTTCTCCCTGGAACTTCCAATTTTAAAAATGTAAAGATAAGTTTCTTCTTTATGCTTTGCTCTCTGGTTTGCAGGGTTCTTTGATCCATTTAGACTGCCACAGACATCTCTACAAACTTTCTGTTATCGGTGAGTTCGCACTTCTGTAAATGATAAACCACAGCACAGCAACAAACTGCATAATGTTCAGGAAATGCCCTAAACTGAAAGGATTTGCAGCCTGGGAAAGTATCAGCAGGGAATTATGACTATACACGCTTGCCCTGTTCTTATTTTCTCCCAGACATCCATCTATAGCCAGGCCTTTTTTGCCCTTCAGTTCAGTGAGCCTCTACCCACACAGGACAGGTGACCCTGGGTCTAGAGACCCCTACCCCGCTCCTGGAGGAGCACCCCACCAGTTCAGTCTTTTACTAACGGTTGATACTGACCAGTCACAGCTTTTGCAAAGAAGTGACTGAAATCTCTCAGCCTGGCCCGGCTGGGCAGCAGGATGGCTCTGCCTGAAGCCCCAGCTGCTGCGCAGGTTCAGGCAGAAGCAGGGAAACAAGAATAGATAAAATTTTGATCTGAATCCATGTGACCAGATTTTCAGTATTGTTTTGAACTGTGGCAATTGTTTATGTGCAAGGAATCCAGCACTTAAAAAAAAATAATCTACCTTTTGTCTCAAAAGTATATGGGGAACAAAAACCAATCACCTAATACACCTGAGTGTATATCTCAAATGAGAGGAAGCAGAAAGAAATCTGATTAGTAAAAAGATTTGCATTTCACATGCAATCTGTAAATGATAAACCACACCACAGCAAGCTTTAATTCGTATTAGGAGGTGATTTTTAAAGGTATACTTTAGAATATTAAAGAGTAACAGTCTTTCAGATAATGTAGGTTTTTTTTTCCAATTCACCTCTGAAATCTAAGTATATTGTCAAAAAAAATTAACTTATTGTCATAAAAATATCAGCTAATTTTGATACCTCTTCAAAGTGTGAATTCTTTCTGAACAATCAAGTGATATGTGTAATATCTTTGTTATTATCACACCATTATATATAATAATAAGTAAGGCCATTATTTAATGTAATACTATCTCTGTTTAACTACATAGATGAGATCACCAGTATGTCTGTGCTAACGCAAATTAAAGTAAATGATAAATCAAAAGATTTGTGTAATCTATAGTTGGAGTTGTACAATGAGAATTTAACTACAAAGAACGAACACAAAATTTTAATGAAATAAACATTTAAAACTTTGATATAGTTGCTGAATATTAAATGAAAACCAAATGAACGTAACACTTTGCATGTTTGCAACACTATGTCTTTTCTTTAAATTACAAATTCATTATAAAGAAATTTCTGCAAGGAAAAAACAAGAACTAACAGCCAAAAAATATTTTCTTCAGACTTTAGAGCCTGAATACAATTTGAGTATGAAAGGAATTGTATTCTTCAGATGTTCTTTAAGCGAGTATTGTTAATGCTGTTACAGGACAATTAAAAAGGTGTATTACGACCCAGTCTTCAAAATCAGACATTATTCATCTAATAAAAGTAGGCAAGAAGAGCCCCTGCATTTTTAAAAAACATACGTTTTGAGAGGGGAAAGGGTCTATCGCACATGAGTTCCCATAAACTCCTTGGTCTTTCTATCACATATCAGTGAAAATATATCTTGGGGCTAGGTATGTATACCTTCTCCTATAGACAATCTATTTGACCCATTTTTTGAAAGAAAAAAAAAAAAAAGTTGTAGGATTGAAAGTCAAGTATAACTTTAAAGACAATAATACAAGCTAAGAGACAGCATGGTGTGCTGCTAGTGAAGGACAATAGTTCTCTAGTGATAACAAGGCAGATATGTCTGCTACAAGAGCACTGCTACTGCTTTGCTACATATTTGGTATATAATTCAGTATATTGTGAAAGATAACTTTTATAACCCTAGAATAAAGGTTAAATATATTATATGACTGTGAAACAGTCATAATCAAGGAATTTTCTACTATCCTTTTTGTTTGTCCTTTTTGAACTTTCTTAATTCACTATTTTATCATTTAGACAATAGTGCTGTTAAGATCTTGCATTTGGGTCCTTTTCAGCAAAGAAATATAGGGATGAATGAGTTAGGGCTTAAAAAAGAAATGTCAAAAGGTACACTTGTTCAGATGGAGGTATTTTCCTCCAAAGATGTGCTTGCTAACACCTGGATTTCAAATCTAAATAGAGATATCCAAACCCTAAAATGGGTGGCTTTGGTGTTTCTTACTTGCATTGGAAACAAAAGCTAAGAAAGAAGCTGGCAGAACTTTAAGAAGCAGCTTTCATGCCTGGAGTTGCAGAATAATGTGCATAATGATTTCACAAAGTGTTGCACAGTGTGCATCTTGGAGTATACATGAGTACATTCCACTTAAAGTCACATATGCACAACAAAACAAATAATGAATAATGAGATGCTGAAACTGAACTGTCACTGAGGTAGCAATTCCCTGTGTCTCATTTTTGCTTCAGTGACTCCTTCCTTTTAGCCTGAGACACAAACAGAACAAACAATTAGTGTATAATTGATGATCTGTGCCTTCAATGCTTGTGGTGACCATGGTCATGTTTTGTAAGTCTAATAATGCAAACACCTCTTCCTTGGGATTAGCATGTTGCCTGTTGTTCACTGAAAATGCTTGGGAGGTACACCTGTAGCAGACAAAAGACTTTTATCTGCCTTTTTTGGTCCTTGCTGGTTTTAGATTCCAATTACACTGTTTTCTAGAACTGGTGAAATGATTACACATGTTGTTCATTTGCTAGAACCCAGCCTTGCCTTCTGATGGGGCCGAGTTGTAGGTGATTGCAGTATGTAAAATAATGCTGCAGGTATTAAAAAAACTCTCTAATTTTATATATCTGGTTTTGCTTTCCTTCAGTTACTCAAACATTAATGTTTCTTGGGTCAGATTTTACCCATACTAGTCTAGTAAACTTTTATTTATGATAAAAAAGGGCCTAGCTTAGTCTGAAAAAAGTTTTTTAATGTTCTGAAACCATTCTATAATTACATAGAAATGTAACAGATTACATGCAGAGGACTATTCACCAGTGCTTTCAAGCCTCTCTAGCACATATGCCCTTGCTTGCCAATACTTCCTATATTTACTCATTTATTTTGTCTAATAGGTAAAATAAACCTACAGGTAAAACATAGTCTACATTGCCAAATGCAAAAATGGGGCTGCCCTCATAATCATATTATAGCTTTCTGGAATCTAGAAGATAAAATAATAGTGATATTCACATGAACCCCTTTCACATGGATCAGTTTTGACCTTTTGTGTATGATTAATCCAAACCAAAAAAAAAAACAAGAAAAAAAAATCTGCCCTTTTGCAATAACAGGGGAATCTCCTCACTGAACCCAAATAAATGCTTAAAAAAATGCTTTATATATTTGCAGGCATCTAATTTTTCATTCTCTTTTAGATTTAGAAAGACAGCAGGAAACCCAAAAGACAAAAAGCTGAGATTCTGTAGTATCCCATTTTCAATTCTGCAAGATTTCATTCTGATAGAAAGTGTTGCAGCTTTAAAATATCCTATGTTAACAGTGCTAACACAGGCAATTCAGATATTTGGAGCTCTCTTAGCATTTGTGACAAAACACAACAAAAAATGTTAACAAACCACTCTGCAGTTACTGGGTAGCAAACACTGAGTAAAATTACCCACTGCAGGTACAGTGACTTCAGATCTCTGACTTCTGGATACCAAAGGATCCTTACTGGGGTTTCATTTTCTTCCCTTTGTCTTCTACAGTTGAGAACTTCATCATCCTTTATCTACACGCACACCATAAATTCCAGTTCTTACCACATTTGGTGTCCTCATTCAGCATCACTTCAAAGATTGTTCTAAACGTATGTCCCTGTGCTTTCAAAGGAGTTACAAGCTTCTCCTAAAAATCACCAGATTACTGATCTGTGAAATGACAGATAAAATGAGATAAGATTTATAGCCATGTAAAGCCATCTCTGCCAAGAAATCCACCCACACAAATGCATATGTGTCATGAGCGGGAAACAGAGCATATAAAAAAGAATTTTTTAGCATTACATATACTATGATTTTTCCAGTCTTTCTGGTGATAGGTACAATCTTATGCAGTATCATCTTAAAATAAAGGGAGAAGTTGATGTGAAGTTTGGGAGACAGAAAATTAGATGTCTGCCCATAAGAGTACCTCTGAACTTACCTTTAAAATGTTTCTAGTATTTTTCTTTTTTTGACCATTTACACATGAAACAAGAACATTAGACAACAAAAGATTTTCTGCAATGTCTGTCATGATACCCAAGCTTTTGCTGAGTTCTTACAGTTGCTTCAGAACTCAGTTAAGCACTTGAACTTTTATTTCTTTTATTCTTTTCAATGCTGTTTCTTTGCAGCAAATTAATCTATTACCAACTTTGCAACATTTTGTGTAGTTTTGTTGTTGTCACATAACTAAATATCTTCCTACATAAATTGATGCAGAAAAATTCCCATTGTTCAGTTTACACAGAAAAGCAGATTATTTATGCTCTGACGCATTTCCATTTCAACCCCCGTTGCTCTCATTTTTATCTGCTTTACAGCCCCACTAAAAAGAAGTCTTTGTGATTCACAACTGTAAATTAAGTTTAAATAGATTGAATCCAGCCAGAAAATCTTGAAAGATGTTTAGCTATAGATGGTCGGTCAAACAATTCTCATACTCATACTCTGAAAACACAAAGACCAACAATATTTAATCTATTAAAGATTCAAAAAAGTCTGTGCAGGATTCAAATGCAAATATGGCATATTACTGCACACAGCTATGCATGATCATGCTGGGTTCATATTGGCTGTGATATGGAGGACAGTTGGTAAAACAATAGCTTAACAAATGTGTCAGCTTAATGCAATGGTCAGAGGTCTTGTTGTTATCCATGACTCATGACAGTAGCAAACATGAAACACCTCGTCTGTACAGCTTCAGAGAACTCACAGCGGTTATTCATAACATTATTCATAACATATACTCATTACCAAGCTTGCGATGTGTTTAGTTTGGTCTCAAAGCTTTTGTTTTGATGGATGCACTCTGGTCCCATAATTTTGAATTCCTAGCTCAAATTTTCTGATGTTCCAACTATTCTTCCCATTGTGTACGCCTTGCAGAGGAGAAAAAGTCAGTGACACAAAAGGAAAATGAACCTATGTCAAGATGTGACATTTTGAATGCAAAGAACTTTATTAAGCACAAAAGTTTGAACAAAAACTTCCTAATGCTATTTCAAGGCCAAAGACAGATTCATACTTTTCCATTGACAAGCTGAAAGTATCCTTGAAACCCATCAAAGCTAAAGCCTCTTACACTGATTGAATTTGAACCCACTCTATTAACCTTTGACAGGAGGGAATATTCAATTGAATAGAGGTAGTTTTATTGTGCTTGGTGCATGGTTACAGAAGAGCACTAAAAAGAAAAAAAATTCCCACCAGAAAACTCTAACTGCAGTATAATAACTTTTTGCCACAAAAATTCTAATGTCCTAAGATTTTCTCATTTTTCTTAAATTCAAGAATACAATGCACCAGAATTATATTTTTTACAGCTTTGTGGAGATTTTTACTCAAAAAACCTTTTAGATAAAGCAAGCACAAAATAAAAACCTGTAGAGGTTGGTTGCAGAGTGAACATGATTTACTGGAACTTGAATCTTCTTATTCACAGACACATCGGATACTTTCAACATAAATCAGATCATTCAAATTATGTAGCAAGACTGTACCACTCTCTGTACCCTTTTCTGAAAATCTCCTGTAATTACTTTTCTGTAATGCATATGAAACACTAAAGGACAACATAACAGGTAGACGGTGAGTTGCCATCCGTTTTGCCTAATGGCCAAAATTTACAAAGGCCTATTATACTGCTTCCTTGTGTCCTTTTAAATGACTTCCTGTGCCAACACCCAATATTTTGTGTTCCCATCAAGCTTGGAGGATGAAGGGATTGAGAGCAGCCATGCCGAGGATTTGGGGGTACCGGTGGATGAAAAGCTGGACGAGAGCCGACAATGTGAGTTTGCAGCCCAGAAAGCCAACCTTATCCTGGGCTGCATCACAAGAAGTGTGGCCAGCTGGTTGAGGGAGGTGATTCTGCCCCTCTGCTCTGCTCTGGTGAGATCCCACCTGGAGTACTGCATCGAGCTCTGGAGCCCTCAGTGCAGGAAAGACTTGGACCTGAGAGGGCCACAAAAATGACCAGAGGGCTGGAGCACCTCTCCTATGAAGTCAGGCTGAGATATATCTGGGGTTGTTCAGCCTGGAGAAGGCTTTTCAGTACTTAAAAGGGGCCTACAGGAAAGATGGGGAGAAACTTTTTGGCAGGGCCTGTAGCAATAGGACAAGGGATAATGTTTTTAAACTAAAAGATGGTTGATTTAGACTAGATATAAGGAAGAAAGTTTTTACAATGAGGGTGGTGAAACATGGGCACAGGTGGCCCAGAGAGGTGGTAGATGGCCCATCCCTGGAAACATTCAAGACCAGGTTGGAGTGGCCTTTGAGCAACCTGATCTAGTTGAAGATGCCCCTGCTCGATGCAGGGGGGTTGGACTAGATGACCTTTAAACAGGTCCCTTCTAACCCAAACTATTCTATGATTCTATGATTTTATGTTCTGTTCAGGTGAGTGGAATTCCAAGATGTGGCAGGTCTGTCCAGATGTGCAGAAGAAAAATATTTGATAAATACATCTGCTGCATCTTTCAGTATAGAAGCAATTAATAGTATCTAAGTAATCATTATCAGAGTTCACAGAACACCACATTAATTTGTACGGGGGAAACATAAGACTTCTTGCAGTGCCATTGTTTCAGATAGACTAGGACAAGAATGCTAAACTTTTTCTAAGAGGATAGTTGAGTTTCCTGTGAATTCAAGTTTGCTCGTAATTCTTAATGAAATGCTTTCTGGTAGCAGTGACAAGACTAGAGATTAAAGGAAGATATCAGACTTTGAGTTTTTGTGACTACCTTTGTTCAGTGCCTTTATGTCACATACAAGATCCCTGTGAGAAAAGGGTTTCTTTTAAGAGTTACATTTTTTAATCTATTTTTTCTTTTCTTGCTATTACCTTTTCTCAAATCTTTCACATTTCTTTCTGTTCTAATTCAGTCCTTCCCTCTATATTTTACTCAATGAAAAAGTCGAAATATGTTCCAACAATTTTACCTCCTTTTCTTCTGCGGTATTTACCACTAAAATAATCACTCCTAAGACAGTGAACATGGTTTTCAACAGAACATCATCAGGCTTCAGAGCTAAATATCACAATGAGATTAATGACAGATGGGAAACGCTCATACATTGCAGTCATGGTTTCAGTCTGTCTGCAAACACAGTTTGCATTACTTTATGTTTTGTTTTGAAAGAACAACAGCTTGGGTTTCTTTTTAAGGTTAAGGTTAAAACCTATGAAATCTGAATATACCATTGCATCAATATTGAAGCAAAGCAAAGATGCACGTACGTCCTGTAGGAAAGGGTTTCAGATTTTTCTCAGCTGAAAGCTCAAGCCAGAAACATAGGGCGCATTGTTTTTTTTTTCTGCATTCAGTAATAGTCAAAAATCCTTGGCTTACCACATTCACGTCAGATATATAACACTCCCATTTTTCCCAAATACTGGCATTTTCTGTCAGAGGCAGGCCCGCACTCCACCAAGATACTTAACCTGGAACTTTCAGGGGGAGAGGTCAGGTGTGAACCCAGCTGCCCGGCAGGGCGAAGGCAGGTCCTCAGGTTTGGCATTGGCACTGTTGTACTCAAAGCCATCCACGTTGCTTGGCCTGCTACGCTCTCTACAACTTGCCTCAAGAAAGCTTTCATACCACGTGTAGACGCAATATCACACTGCCTTCCAGGCCACCTTCACCTTTTTCTGCATCCTCTGAAGACATCTCTCCACATCTGTCTCTATGACCCCAGCCCTTCCTAGCCTGGGTGAGAAAGATTTCTCTTGCTTTTCCCTTGTTCTGTCATCGGGTCTTACAGTGGGCAGCCTACTAATGCAAAATCCTCCATTTTACTACTAAAGTTAGTCTTAAAACAGTCAGAGTTTAAGTCTGTCCACTATCAGTAAGTGGAGTTAAAACAAACAAGCACACCAGTTCTTCGTAGTGTTTGGTGACACATGATGTGCCTGTTAACACATGATGCACTGCACTGCTGTTCAGAAAGCAATGTGTGTGACATGCAACAGATGCCACATACCCAACCCTGAGTACACTTTGCAAATGTCTAAGTGTCTGCTGAGGCCCAAATAAATCTATTCCTTTGCAGCCTTCGAGAAAAATTGCTAAAGAGGTCCAAGATGACATAGCAGCTACTGGCAAGTGTGCATGGACTCAAGTTAGAAGGCAGAGCCTTGAGATAAGTGCTCATTTTTCTGCAGAGTTCTCCTGGACTGCAGGAAAAGAGAGTTCTAGCAAGTACTGATGAGATGAAGAGGGAAAGAAAAGGCCAAACTGTCTCCTTTAGTAAGCTCCTAAAAGTTGTTCCTTGCTGGGTCTGCAGGAGTTTTAGTCTTGTAACATTATATAGAGAATGGGCATCTGGGGCATACAGGTTTAATACTCTTAGAAAGATCATATGATCTGTCCAAAGTCATAAGAGGTCCTTTCAGTATGTCTTAACGCTCTTAATGCATATTGCAGGGTTAAGAAACCAGCATACTCTATCCTTTATGGCTACCGAGATCACATGGGTAGGATATCCTCTCAAGAGAAATATTTAGTTCATCCCAGAATGGAGTTTGTGTGCACATTGACATCTATGTAGCATGAACAATAGTGGATTAGGACCCTGGCATTAAACAGGGAGTGGGCCAATGTGACAGTATAAACATATCTTTTGAGTCTGCAACGTTCAGTAACATTCCACAATTCTTCCCTTCCATCTTGTCCAAATGAGCTTCTCTTGGCTTGAAGCCATTTCTCCATGATAATGTCAATGGCTTTAGCAATGCTAAACAGGCTGCGCCTGTTATCTTCACATCTTTTTTTTTTCCAGTTTTTCATTGTTACAGCTGCTCAGCCAAACCGTCAACAATTTACTTCCTACAAGCTAAATTGAGCCAATAATATTGTAATCCAGTATAAATAGAGAAGCAATTGATTCCAATTAGGCAAAAGTTTCAGTGTTTCCAGGCTTGCAGCCAGTTTGTGGTTTATGAAATTTAACCAAGCAACAGCTTAATCAGTTTGCCACTAAAAAACAAATTCTAGCCAACAACATCCTGATGATAAAGGAGGAGCATGAGGAATGGTTAAGAGGTCTTAGTGATGATTTTTTATAACAGCCATACCCAGCCATTGACAGTTGGGAATCACAAAACTAAGAACTCTACCATTCTCTAGGTGAACAGAGCTTAGCATAACATCAACCAGCAGACACAAGAAGTCACAAAGAGGTCTGTCTTCGTGTTGATCCAGTTACCTCATGTGGAAAAGAGAGCAGCAAGGGAGACAATACTCATACCAGTATGGTCTAGGGCTTGTCCTATGGTTAAAGGAATCAATACATTTAGAAAGCTATGGCACATCAATCAAATCCTGAAAGACAAGGAGATAATATATATATTGGTGCTGGAAACCTAAGAAAAAGTGAGAGTCTAAGAGTTTTAGAATCAACAGAGAGACAAATATGTATATGAAAGTTTAATGTTAATGAAGTTAGGGAAAATTGAATGACTCCTGATGACACTCTTGAAGAGCCATGATGTATACTCTAATGTTTACACTATTACAGAATACCAACAACGCTTTTCAGATTATAATATGGGCAACACTGTTGGCATAACAATAATTGCTGGATAGCGATTAGAAAGTATGGGGATTATACTCACAGAAACTTAATCACAGTAACTTTGCTAATAGAGAAAAATACAAATGAAAGTGCTCTTCCTTCATAGCTATTTTCCCATACACTGGTCTGGAAAATGATAAAACGATTTACAGGATAGGCTGTGTGAGGTTTAAAAGGGTTGCTCTAATAGCCAATACATTATAAAGAATTTGAAGTAGTTTAGTCCAATCAACCCATTTCCTGGGTGTTTTGGTTTTTGTTTTGTTTTTTTTTGTAGTTGTGTTTTGTGTTGTCCAGTGCTTAATATTTCTCTCTTCCTGTTCCTGTTAATCTAAGAAAGACATCAAAGTGGAAAGATCCAAAGTGGAACTCAAAATGACAGTTAAGGATATTTGTAAAACACAGACAGAAGAGGGAACCCTCAAGCCCAAAGAAAAGATTTGTGAAGGTAATGAGGTTGCCCTGCTTTTTTCAGTGTGTGGTTAGGACTTTCATTTAGCAGACAGAAGACCTGTGAGATCAGCCCTGCATCTAAGCAGCCCGCTCTCATTTCTGTCATTCTGTGCACATAGAGAACGTGCACAGAGATTATAAGGCATTCTGGGTCAAACTTTCATTGTGGATCAATAGTTTTGAGATTGTTGGACCAAGAAGAGAAAATGGGAAGGCTAAGGCTATCACTAAGGATGATCACTAAGGCTAAGTGATCAGAAGAATTTACAGTCCCATGGAAAGTCGGGTGTGAACAAAAAAGAGAAAAAGAGAATGATCGAGAGAGCTTCATCCAGGAGGGCCCAGGAGCCTCACAATTATGCATGTTCCAGAGACCGGTATTCAAAGCATTCATTGAAAGTGGGCAGAATGGAGATTGAAAAATAAGTTGCCTACCCCTGAATCCGTCATTGGTAATAATAAAATACTGCAGTTCATCTTTCCTCATTTAAAAAATGATTGATCAAATCTAATCACCTCACAGCAACCAGAACTCATATAGAGATAAATATCTAGATCCAGTGTGGCTCATATTGTCCCAAAGTAGCCAAGATGAAGTCCCTGTTGGCTTGCTGGCTCTTGGGAATCTGCTTCAGCTACATATTGCATAGGTCGCTTGTATGCTGAACTCCACCGAGAGTTAAAGGCTGCGATTGCTTAGGTCTGTCCTTCACTAGTGTAACTGTAAGTCTCATTTTTACAGCCTACATCTCCAAAAAAAGTTCTAATGGGTTCTGAAGGTCTTCAGCACTGGTGAAAATTATAATTAAACTCAGCAGGAGAAGTGAGAATAAGTAAATGTGATATAAAGACAAAGACATGTGAGATTAAAAAATACCAAGAAAATAATTTCTGTCTACGAAATGAAATCAACAGCAGCCTCAGGCAGAATTTATAATACAAGTTGGTGAGCATTTGTAATAAAGGGCTCATCTGAAAAATATAATTAATCATAAATTCATTCATTCATTCATGTAATTCATCATAAAACTATTTATAAATTTATCAAACAGTTTATCCAAAATAAAATTTCACCTTAGATTCAGAAGACTGATGAGGAGTGCTGATATATTTCAAAGGGACAAACTTTGAGCAAAGAATTTATGTTCATCTTGGGGTCCTGGAGGTAAGAATGACACTGTTAGCACTTTCCCCCTCCCCTCAACAACAATTTCTTCTTTAGAGGTGCGTGGTCCATGCTGAAAAGCACCACCACACTGGGGTAAGAGTACCACGTGTTTGGACAGAAGCAGCATGATTGACAAGTCCTACATTCAGAGGCCAAGTTAACTCTGAAGGGATGACAAACCTTACTTAGGTCTCTTAAGAAGTACAGAAAGTAAACTCAGTTCCTTGTTTAATAAGCCTACAATGAGAAATAGAAAGTAGAAACAATGTAGTTTTTAAGCAAGCTAATTTTTCCTTTACTACTAGGACACAAATCTGTTGGTGTACATGACAACAGCTTAGGAACACTTCCAATTTGCTCTCAGCTGGTCTTGCTGCTGGAAACCCTTTGACACCAAGAAATAACAATAAGCTAGGTTTTAGTCATTCTGCCATGACATTTACCTCTTTTTTGTTTAGTACACAGTAGCATATATTGTGGAGGATTCACAAGTTATCTTCAATATATTCTTGTTTTACCTGTATTGCAGTCTCATTACATTGAAGTAGTTATAGAAGGTTATCGTGCAACAGAGACTCAGACTTCTTTTACGTAAATTTCCTCTACCTAAATCTATAGATTCAATGGGAAAGGATAGGGAAGAAAATAGACTAAACTTATAGGCAACGTGGGTATGAATTATTATTGTTTCCACCCCATTCAGTGACCCTGCTGAGAAAGATGCTGCAAAATTGCCACACTCAGTAAGAAGCTGTACAGAAGTCTCTTTGTCAACCACTGTAATTTAATATCTTATTTATCTAACTCAAACACTGTGCTTGAGGTAAGGCTTGATTAAGGGCTTTCTGATTCTTCCCATAAAAGACACTATCAAAGTAAAATGGTACCAGAAGAAAGCTCATATCTGTACTTTAATTTAAAGCTCGTGTCTGTGTAACGGCATCAACTGTGCATTAGCAAATTTGTAAATACAGTTTGAGTAAATGTTATAAACCTAAAAAGAGCAGCTGTTAAATCTCCTGACAACATCTGTAACACTTCTTTTAAACATTGGGAAACCTGCTCTCTCTCACGATTAACTTCAGTTCTTGTTGAGTAATATTATATAGGATATATACACAAACTGTTTGGGACTTTCTTGTTTTCAGTAGTTACTGCCTTTCCACTTTTGTTGAAAAGTTAGTTTTTCCTTTTGTGTCGCCACAGCCTTAGTGAAGGTAGCAGTAGTACACACATTTTTCTTTCCCAGAGAAGTTAAAACCATGCTTTAAATATGATTAGCCCTATTTAACATTATATGTAATTATAATTATTCTAAATATTAAAAAAAGATCTGGGGAACCAGTGAATATATGGAAATAATAAACAGGATTATGCCAGTGCATGAATATTAGTAATTTAGTAATGCTTTAGATAAAATTACTGTTTATTCCCAAACAAAAAATTGTGTACTTTGAAAAACAGAAAATCAGAGTCCTTTTTGGCACAGTAAGTCAACACCAGAGTCAATAGCTTTGTTCTTCATTTATCAAGATCTACCTCTCAACAGTGAATTATGAGACAATATAATAACTCTACATCAAACCGTCTTTACTTTTATACAAACTGAGTTTTACTGTGTCAGTCTTGTCAACACTGCTGAATATTAATGTGAATAAAGTTAATTGCTGGGCGGATAAAGGTCTGATGCAGTCAAAGTGAAAGAAAGCACCTAGCAGAAATCTGTCATTTATGACAAGCTGTAATTTATTTCTACTCCATGATATGTACTGACAGGTTTCAAACCTTACTCTTGTCTTTACCATAAATTGCAATTATTATAATTCACAGAGACATTTGACCCAGAGGTTGCAACCTAGCTCACCACATATCAAAGACTTCACATCTCAGGGAATTAATTTGCAAACTCTAGCATGTATTTCTCATTGTGAATCCAATTGTTTGCACTCAACACTGAGCATGCACAGTAAATTTTGTGACTTGCACTGCTTAAAAAAGAAATGGAACATTGCTTAGGCTGAAACATGAAGTGTTTATGACAAAATATTTACAGATACTTAAAGACTAAGATTAAATTTCAGTATGACTGCAATTATCAGTAAGTTTTACAATATGAGGCACTGGTGACATATTAGGCTGATGAATTCTGCTGAGTATTTTTATAATCAATCATCAATTGTTTTAATAAATGTTGTTACTGGTACCATCAACAATGCAGCTGAAGCTAATTCAGTTTAGTCCCTGAAGTTTTGCTCATCTGTTACACAGTATAGTTTATAAGAAAACTGTTGAGAAGTATTCAATTCTTGGACTCAAGCAAAATTCCCAGTCTGAGTTTATGGTGAATATCTCTAGATCTACAAACCTAGTTTTGAAGCCTCAGTTTATCATGAGACTTGTCATTTCTTAAGCTTTATAAATGTAATCTACAAGTACAAAAATATCTTTTAAAAATTATATCAATTTAGAAAAGATCATAAAGATTTTAAAGTTAATGAGACGATGCAGATAGTAAGAAGAAATGTGCTACTTCTAAAACACCAGACTTTTCAAGAGCTTTAAAATTCTTCAGAAGACTCTGTAGTATACCATAGCATTTTTTTGCTATATGAAAGTTTATTTTATATTAAATTAGGGCCCTACTAAATTAAAATATTTTCTATCTTGTTTTTTAAAGCTATCAGTCTTCCACATAATTTTGAAAAATGTAATGCAAAAATAAGTATGTTCTACAGGTGTTTATCAGAAAGATGACCCTTCACTTAGCTTTTTCTTTTTTGTTTTATGGGTAGCATATTTCCTTTTAGGAGAAAGAACTGGACACTCATCTGCATATGTTATATGCCCTTCACATTTAAAATACTGGAAGAGCAGTTGGCAGCCTTTTTGATGTCTGGCTCTCTGATTCATCCTTTTCCTTATATTTGATTTCTTATGCCTAATTCCTGAAGCAAGAAGTAGCACCTGTGAAAGCAGGACTGTGATTTATGTTTTCTGAATACACTTTTAATTAACTATACAACTTTATTTATCTTAGACTGTACCTTTACCTTCTCAGGTCCATAGTTTGTCACTAAGCAACTATCAATGTTCTTCCCTCCATATAAGTACCTGTTTTGCTAAACATAATAATCTGCATTTCCACAAAACCTCCAAATTCCCATTGACTTCACTAAGATCAGAATTAGCGTTCTCTTCCTACTTCTACACACAATTGAGTTAGCAGTCTAGAGGGAACATTTAGAGAACATAAACAGAGAAAACTAAAAAGAAAAAAAAAAAGCCCAGATAACATTGCTTAGAGTAGCAGAGAGATAGAGAGAGATATCTGCTTCTCTCAGCAGAGCACATTTTCAGTTGCTTCTAAATGAACAACCTGCTTTGCTGAGGAGCCGGTAGAGACGTCTGCAGCATCACACCGGGGAAATCATACACGGAGCACTAGATTAAGCTGAGATGTTACACGGGTTTTGTTAGCAATGCTCTGGGCTTTCTGCAGCTTCCTATCACAGTGGAGCACAGGCTTGTAAACTGAAACCATTGCCAACAGGGTGTATAAATTGGTGCTGAATGACAAGGAGCGGTGTCTGAGGGGAGAGGCGCAGGAGTGCTGTTCTACCAACCACGTGGACAAAAAATAGAGAAGTTGTTTAGGGTTAGCAGAGGGAGGGAGAAATACAGAACACTTTACCCTGTTTTAGATATAACTTACTGATATAATAAGATTTGTTCAATTGAAACTCTAAAAGGAAGGTTTATGAAGTTAGCATTGTCTCAGTCTTAAAAATGATTGTTAGTCAGCATCCCTTCTGTCATCCATTCCTAATGGAGCTATTAGTTCTTTACTGATAAAAGAAAACTGGAAAACAAATGCTTTAAATGTTTAAATGCTCTACAAACACTTGTCTATACAGGAAGAAGATCTTGATTTATTTTCTCCAGTTGCATGATAAAGAGTATTAGCTTTTCACAAAAATACAATGGAATGACATTGTGGTGAAAGTATTTTGCCTTAGTGCCCACCTCTATTGTGCATTTCTCCATGAATTTTATTTGAAATACTGAAACTGTCTTACAACAAAAGGCATTTGAATGCTTTTTTTCACATATTCTTTTTTTTAAGTGGTGCTAGACCTGTTAAGAATGAAAAATTGCATATTGAAGATGCAATGAAGGTTTACACCATTATTTGTAGACATATAGAGAACAATAAGAGGAAAGAAATACTGTAAGAAAGTCAGCAGGAGAAAATCTATACCTGAAAACTCAGATTCATATATGACCTTTTAAAAATAATTAGGTATTCCAGGGAGGATTCTACATTTCATTTTAAACAGCCCTATTATTTGCTGTACTGCAATCCATCTACAAGTTTACCAAATGAATAAAAACTAGTGACTTGGATAGCAAAGTGAGAACAGTAATATCTAAAAACATTTTTGCTTTGGTCTTTACAGAATAAAAAGTAATCCACAAACCAGTCTCTGATTTCCCAAAAAATATTAAACCTGCAATTTAGAGGTGTAGCAAACCTTCAGTGGAAGATACATTATATTCTCTTTAACATGTCATTTGGAGTATCCCTTGTCACAAACAAACATTTTACCATTTGATTAAGCCTCTGTTTCCACAACCTTTACCGAAGATACCAGTAAAACAGTTCCCTATGGCAAACAAGCAAAAGCAGTACGTCACAGGATTAATACGTTTCACATGCTCTCCCTTTCTGAATAACTTCATTTAAACGTGCATACACTTTCTGATATCCAGATTATGTATACTTAGACTATGAGTCCCTGAAGTACTTTTCTTATAAAACTATCTGGAAGAAATGTTTATAGTTGATTCTGGTTTAATTACTATGACCTAAAAACATTTTGGCAGAGACTTGTTATAAATCCCTGCCTATAACAAAGCTAGTTATAAGAGTTACATGCCTGGAATTCATTATCTTAGGCCACTGCCTACTGAGTGTATGTCTGAATAAAAAATGATGATAAATTATATGTTCGCTAGAGCAATAACATGTCAAAGTTTGGACAGATGCAGTGTGTAACCCATCCTTTTCTCACTTGGCCCTTCCAGCTATGGTCGTGCAACTTACTTGTTGTAACAAGGTAAAAGCACCACCTTCTTTGGTCCTGAATTGTCATTACTAAGAATTAAATCTTACTACCAATTCTTTTAATCAGAATTTCTAAACACTTAGGAAATTTAGCAAAGACTTCAGCACTTGTCTATGGAATTAAATCCACTATACATAAACACCTTAAAATCTGCCAGAAGACATAAATCTGAACAGCAAGACCTTTTTTCCTAGACATATGCTATGCTTTTAATAAGGACCTGGCTCATTTTCAGGCTTATCTTTTTGTTAAGGCAGAACTGAAAGCAAAAGCCTTGGAAGTAGTTAGAAAAACAGTGTAATCACTAAGATACCATTATCCTGTCTCTTGTAGCTTTTATATTTGAGCTTCTCAAAGCTACGGACAGCAAATTACTCATTTGATACCTGAGCTGCATAAAGATTGAAATCTGGGCTGTTAATGATCTTTTCACTCTGTTTGGGAGATTCTCTATAAGAGCTCATGTGTAGCACAGATGCTGGCTCTCTACATTATTCCTAGGCACCCAAGAAAATACAGAGGTGGAAAGTGTCATTTATCCTAGATACACTAATGCTGAAAGAAATCTTATTTCTGTATGAAAGCTGTTCTAAGGAAGGAAATGGTTTTCTAGGAGACCAGATATGACTTGAAGAAAAACATTAGGTTCCTTTTCTACAATTTTTTTGTAGTAACTGACCCACATTACTAGATGTCTTAAATGAATAAGCAACTCAGATGACACAGAAATTTTGACTAGCAATTTAGGTGATGATTAATAAGAGTATAGACAAATAAATGATTTATTCAAAACAAGAGTACCCAGGTGGTATTTTTATGCCTAATCTTTTAAAAATGCTTTAGACTGAAATGAAGTGCATATGATGAACGTGCACTACTTCTTATTTGGCTAAAGCCACAGAGCAATTTTTAAATTTTGGTTTGTCATTGCTAAATAGAACTTCTTACAACAAAGTTCCCCCAGGAACTCTGGGGAGATATGAAAAATACCGTCATCCCTGACAGTACAAAGCTGGAGCATATGAAAGATTAGCTGACATGCTTAAAGTCACACAAGTGTGGGAGATCTGGAAATTCAGTTTGGGTGTATAGGCTTCATGCTGTAATCAAAACATAACCATCTGCCTTCTTCCCACTTCCCTTCTTATGCTCTTTTATTAACCAGGTAAATGCAGCTGTTCCAGCATGCCACTGCGAGTTCCAAAAATCATTTAGCATGTCATTCATTTTCTTAGATCCTTTAGCACCCACTCAAGTGGGTGAAATGTGCACATGGAATTAATATTATTTTACCCTTTTTATCACCTTATAGATGGCACATACCAGAAAGAAGTGCAGTCCTCAGCATCTGGTTGTGAATGGCCTCAACAAGGGAAATACTACTATCTTTAGCAAAGAAAAGGCTGATCATATTCTACTGGGCACCTCAGGAAAAAATCTTTTCTTTAGAGTCAGTTCCGAATGGTTACACTACAGGCATAACTAAAAGGCCAGAGTCTGATTTAAGATACTGCAAATTCCTTTAATCTGTTTGTCACTTCTGTTACATACAAGTTTCTCACCAATACGAGACTTTCTGAATGCTTACCCACTCTTTAGGGAATACTTTAAAAACGGCATTTCCAATTATTATTTTTTTAATTGACCAATTTTAGTTTTAAGTATCTTTTTGTATTTTCTTAATTTTTAGAAAAGTCTTCAGTCAAGGATGAGGAAAGTAGTCATACAGTGCAGGTAGCAGAGATCTCAGTGCTCTTAAGGCTTCTTCACACATTCCAGTATATAAAAATAGTGTGGTCATACATTCCAGCAAATACATAGTAGAAAACCTTGATGAATAAATCAAATTCCAATTTTTAACTTCTTCTATTAAAAAGCACATTAATGAAATAATCTCCTCTCTTTCTATCCTGCAACGACTTAATGCAGAAAATTGGTGGACAAAAAAGGTGGATTTTCACTAATTGAAATGGTTAAGGGAAAGTCCTATTACACTACTCCAAATTCTTTCTGCAAGAAAGCAAGTTTAGCATTGAAAAACCTCTGTGCTGTGTTGGTAGTTACATTAAGTAATCACAACATTGATTTAGTAAGTGCTGCTCGACAACTATTCAAAATAAAAACAAATCTAAAAAAAGTTTATCTATGATAAAAGCAACCTCAAGAAATCATACTTTTTTGTAAAGTCAGAAGTAAAATAACTTAGCAAATCCCATTGATAGAATTACAGTGTTGAAAGGAGGCAGAATAAAAACAAATCTGCATTTTCTTACCTTTTTTGTCCCTAGAATCCAAATCCAAAGTTACTGAAGAAGAGAACCTGGGATTCTGAAAGGAAAGAAAGAAACCATTCACTCAATGAAAAGAGGCTTATACAGTTTAACTTTAGTTTAGTTTAGTTTAGTTCAGAAGAAATAAATATTTGCATGCATTAAGTTAGTGGAAGCATTTTGTTTTGCTTCTCTTCTGATTTTAATAAATCTAACCAGTAAGACTCTTGCACGCTTGGGAACATCTCACACAGCAGATCTCCATGATGAAAAAGTAACTTCAGAGATTTATAAGACAAAGAAATCATAGAAATTTAAATTAACATTTGGGGGGAATCCATGGGTAGAGAGCAGTGAGATTTCTTCTATCAGGTGGCAGTAGATGAACATCTGTGGGGAAGTCAATAGCAATAAAAAGACGCAGAATTTTGCCTGACATAAAGTAAAAGAGCAATTCTGATGGGGAAATATAGAATGAGCATATGTCTGCTCCACATGGATATTAAACTTTGGATGACATTTTCCTTAAAAAAGAAAAACATCTTTTAATATTTCCTCTTCTGCTGTGGACTATTTTGTACACAAATTATTACAAAATAGTTCGTATACACTGTTTGTAATAATTTGTGAATCATCCTTCAGGCACCACTTAACCTATCTAAATGCAGAAAGATGAATCTGGAATACTGTCGAAGCACGTATTGAATAAAAAGAGCCATTCTGCTTCAGCAGCAACACAAGAGACCTGTTTTCTGTTACGCATGTGAAGTGTTTAATTTAAACTGTTAATAGTTAACCATGTCTGGCCTAGAGCTCTGCAGATCTGGGAAAAAAAATATTCCATAAACAAAAACCCCTCTACCTCCCTTCAATTATTCTCTAAAGGCAAAGAGAGGGGGAAAAATAATTTTGGAAAATATGAAGATTGCTTATGTGAAACATCTTTTTCCCAGAACGTGCCAAGAAGGATGGCAAAAAGTTTCTAGCTCACACTGAAAAGCACATCAGCCTTAGGGTTACCTGTATTCAAATGTCTGGAAAACAGGAATACCTTACCATAGAGTTTGAAGCTGAGCTAGAAGTTGTCAGGGGAGCACACACAAAACATTTAAGAAAAAGGTATCTTAGATGTCTGTGGTTTTCAGACGTTCAGATGTATGTGGGCAGCTTTGCACAGTGCAATCCTAGCCTCAGCATGGAGTCTAACTCCATCTCTCAGATTAAGTGAATTTGCCATTATTCAGAAATGCATTTACATATTTTATTAATAAATGAGAGTAATAAAATATATTTATAATTCATAATGAATAAGTTTATTTTAATAAGCAAATAACTATTCCTATATATAAAGTTTTCAAAAAAGATCCATTTTGGGGAAAACCCAATTTATCGTATTTTTTAACCCCACTTTCAAAAGATTCTAGAAATTTTAGGAGTTTAGACTTGACTTTTAATTAGCTCAAAATATTCAAAAATGCCAACATAATGTATATACCATAGTAAATAAATTTTAAATTAAGTATTATAGAATCCAGACATGGTGTACTCTTCCATAATTGAACTAGCATATATACAGTTCAAACAGAAGGCAAAAGTTCAAGATCTTTGCCTAAAGCATTTATATTTTCCACTGGAAGTAACTATTGTCCAAGGTTGTCTTTTTTTGGCATAGAGATTTCAAATGATTCCTAGCCCAGTGCAAGAAAGAAGAAATTCAATTTTAAAGAGAGTGAAAATTAATTTAACTGCCTAGTCATTCTTTCTCTAGTAAAAGGATAAAATAGGCACTAACAGATGTTAATAAACTGAAAGAAAACAAACAGAGTAGAATAAATATATAATGTCTTGCTTAGCAACAGTTCTAGAAAAGGATAACAATTTTAGTCTTAAATTGCTCAGAATGTAACACTCTGAAAGTGTTTAATAACGGACAATAAAAATGATGCTGAATAGTACCAGAAATTAAATGGACCTAGTCTTATAGTCTTGTAAAAGAACCTTCCCAGGACTGAAATGGTTTATTTCCACAATAACGTCTTAGGAATTCAGCAATACTTCCTTGATGAGAACCGGTGACTGACTTTGTTTTCCTTTTAGGCCTGTCTTGGTTTGGTTAACAATAGATTTTAAAAAGGTAAATGCACAATTATTTATCTTCCTTTTCACAGTTCGGTCTGATGGAAACCTCGCTCACCAAAGAATCTACATTAGCCTTTGCTGTTAATATACAGACTAAATCCTGTTTCTCATATCAAAGTGGATTCTACGGATTGTATGCAACCTTGGGAATTCCTATCTCATGACAGCCATAACTAATCATTAATTTTTTTTCTTCTGTTGCCAAGTACTTTCGGATTACTAAACCAAATCAAATTATATTTAAGACAAACTCTCCCAAATCCAGTGGCAAGATAAGACTAATGGACTTCTTCACTTTTATGACTTTGTCTGATTTTTAATCAGGACAAGTGACCATGCTGCAATGAAATTACCATGCTTTTTGGGACTAGAACTAAGAGTCAAGAAGAGATGAAAATGAATGTAACACAGTTTACCAGTCCCTTAAAAACATGCCCCACATTAAAAAGAAAAAAAACTTTAGCAACAACAACAAAACCACTTGGACATGTAAGGTGTCATTTTAAAGCATTGTAGCTATTCTTTTCAAAAGAAATAAGTATCTGAAAACTTATCTGTCCATCTACAGTTCGCTTCTACTCCCAACTGCAAGTTGTCCAGGTCCATAAAAAGAAAAGATCATGTAGAACGGGGCAGAAGAACATGGCAAATGTATTTCTTACACTTGATTCTTAACACTTGTTTAGATTTTACTGTGGGTTAATTAAAAATCTGTGAAAGTTGAGGAGCTGAAAACTTGAATTAAATTTTAAGACTGCCATTTTAAAATAAAGTAATAGAAGAAGTAATGCAGGTTAAAGTTAATTCCTTTTTTTTTTTAACCAGAAAACGTTAGATAATAAACTAGTAAGATGATAAATGTTATTGGTTGAACAGTTAACGCAATACAACTTAAATGCATCATCCTCGTACTTCCAGTAGATGGCAGGTATAGTACTTCAAACTTTTAAAAACTAACAAAACTCTTTTCTTAATTTTTTGAAAGAACAAGATGCTATTATCTGGAAATTTTGCTTCTAATACAGCAGTCTTTCCATATCCATGTATTTTTACATTTAATATTCTTATGGAAGATATACCAAGAAGAACAGGAATGTTTAGTACAAACATATTAAATACTACATATACCACAATCATATTAAATACCTTTAGTAAAGTAAATTATAAAGTAATAAAAATAGAAAGAACACACTGAACAACACTCACAGAATAATATTCACAATAAAATAAAAGCCATAACTGGCAGTCTTAAAATAAGAATTTGAAAAAAGATACTTCACATTTTTGTCTCTTTTTCAGAAATCTGCCTCTTTATAACGCAATGAATATACTTTTTTCCATAAAGGAACTTCACCTTTTCTGTTATGTGTCACTGAAAAATTAAGAACCATGAAATGACAGTAAAGCATTTACAAATCCAGAGATTTCAGCAGTAAGTCTGTCAGCTAAACCGAGATCAACATACATAAGAAATGATGACTCTTTTTTTTTTTTTACAGAGAGGCTGAGTAATAAAATCCAACTTGCAGCAGAGGAGTCCACCCTCTCTTAGAACACAGGATAGCTAATATTCAGTTACAATTACGAACAAAACCTATCATTTTCTTTCCACTGTTCAGTATGTGACCCCGTGCTTTGTTCACTGCACACCTCTACAACTTCAAACTACTCTGAGGCCTACCTTATTCATTTCTGTGAGTGCTTTTTTGTGTGTTCCTCAGGTTCATACTGTCACGAATGCCTGACCAAGCTTTGGAGAGCTGGCTTTCTGATACCACCTCTGTTTTAGAAAGGGGAAAACGGAGATTCCTTGAGATTAAGATCAAAAGTATTTGCAAATGTTCATTGAATTGTCTGACTTTTATGGCGGTGGTGGGGCATGTTAAGTGTTTTAGCATTAAAAATGTTAAAACCATTTTTTTTTAAATTTTCATTTCAGTCGTGAGTGCAACTCAAATGCAAAAAAATACAATTGCATACCTAGTGACAACTTCTGAGATGGATGGTTTAAAGGAAAAGACTAACATCACACACTAACTGCCATTAAAATCACCATATAAATGCAATTTCCAGGCAGGTTTCCCCATCTTAATCATGAAACCGTATCTCGTGTTCTTTCTATTCCACGTCTTATTCCAGCTTCTGCAAAAAACAGAGGAGCACCTCCTTTCTGGTTGGCGTCCCTAGACATCCGCTGTTTGTTCAGACAGCATTGAAAGAGTGGGTGGAGTCATCCCACGAGTGTGCTTACTCTTCTTGGTTTCTCACTATATGAATATTAATTATTCTGCTTATTTCCTGTCTTGCAGCTCACATCCCCCAATCACCTCTCATTAAATTCCAGACGGTTTATCTTTGTTCTTAATTAACCCTTCTGTCCTCTAACCTATTCAATATTGGTATTCATTGCCTTTCCTTTTTGTTTACTTTCCATCCAGTCTTCTCCCTGGCTTCTCACGTCCACATATCTGCCAAACTATTTCACCTCATCCTCCACATTCCAAGTCAGGTAAAATCTTCCTCTCTAGTTCCTATCCCTCCTCCAACTTTCCCTGAAGACAATACTCTGGTATCTTGTTTCAATCTTCCTACACAATCACTTTTGGTTTTGGTTTAACGGCAATTCATTGCCCACCTTCAGAGTTTCACAGCTTAGACACCTGACTCCCTCCTTCTGCCTTCATTATTTCTCCTAGACTCAGGTGCTATGAGCCCCTTCACCCCAGTTCTAAGACACCAGCTTTGAATGAGATGCTTTCCTTTTTACTATTGTCTGGAAATCACAAAACAAGGTATTATGTCATATCATTAAGAAATCAATAACAGATGATCATGAACACATCAATATCTATTATGCTCTTCAGTCCAGTGCCTAATATTAACTCTCTCCCAAAAGGGAGATGCTTGTGCAAGGAAGCCTGGCTTTTGTCACGTCCTCTAAAGTTTGCCTGCTCAGTCCCACTGTGAAGATGGCAAAAGTTCAACCTTGTCAGTAATAAGAGACGTGAGAGACGCAACCAATGATGGGATCAACCCTGAACATTGTGAAGCATCTACTGAGCATGTACAAACTGAAGTTTCCTAAAGGCCTGTTACCTGCACAAATTTTGGTGTTTTAAGGAGATGGGGAGACTTCCATATGAATAGAAAAGTTGCCAACTCTCCTTTTCTGCTTATAAATATGTGAATTGTAGCGTTTTTCACGGAAAAGAGCAAGAAAGTTTTTTACATGCTAATTTATTTCCCTTGGCTTCATTCTTGGAAACCATCCAATTAGTTTTGGCTGAATTAAAAAAATAAAACAAAATAAATTCTCCTGCAGGTGCCAAACATGAAAGACTTCGGCAAAATGAATAAATTAAATTGTCTGCAACAGATAATAGAAAAGTAACCTTAATAAAAAGTAGGAAACTTTAACAACAGCTGATGATACCAGCTCTACATTTAATATGTGTTCATACAAAGCAGATGTGGTAGCAATAGCCTTACAGAAAAAAGCACTTCTCATAACTTTCCCAGTGTTTCATATGCACTCTGCCTGTTTCCCGCTTTGGTCATTGCACTGAGGTCATAGTTTGGATCACGAGAATTGGTTTGGTTTTAGTAGAAGAGGAATTTCTAGTGAAGCCAACTATGCCTTTAATGTAATCTTATTTATTTATCAAAAAAGTACAAAAATCTCTTTTTTGTACACAGAAAGAATAAACCAGGAGATATTATCTTTGTGTATGTTGCCATGCTTCAGTTAGCAATCCTAAGCTGTTCCCAGCTTTTGAGGATCAGGGTCCCAGCATTTCTTTGGAATTCTGTAGCATTTGGTTCTTTGTGGTACCTTTTGCTGCTCCTTTCTCACACACATAGACATAACATGCAACACAACCCCTTCATTCATCCACCTCCAGATACATTTCTAAAACACATCAAGAGGTTTCCTCTAATATTAAAAAATATAGACACTAATTATAGATCAGCCTGAACTGTGTAAGTCTTCAGCCTGTAGCCACTTTTACAAAAGATGTATTACTAAAAGTAACTAAAAAGTCCCTAAAAAAGGCTTTTTTAAAATGGAACTTCTTTAGATTAAAAAATTGATTTTACACAACTCATTAAAAATTCTAGCTAATAATTTTTCCTTTAAAAGGCTTATTGCATATACATGTTACATGCATACATGCTATGCAAGACAACAAAATGACACCATGCAAATGTGAAAAGGACAATTATCTTTTTGGATAACGAAGATGCTTAATGTTGATGAAAAGACATGGTTTTTCATTAGAACTGAGTGGCACTATTAACCTCAGCCATTATCATATTTTTAGTCGCTCCTTTTCATGTGGAAAAATAATCTTTCCCTGACGATATAGAAAAAAGGTAAACAATAAAAGAACAAAAGACCTTCTGGAACAGGCTAAAATAAACAACATTCACTACTTCATAATATTGCAAGACTTTGTCAGCCTGATTCAGTCCAGAGTCTTGAATCTATTCCCTGTGAACATATTACTGTTAAAAAAAGACAAGGAAGAGAGAATGGAGTTTTAACATGGCACTCTGTAGTCAGTTTATTTCACAAGTGTTGAAGGCTAGTTGAGAAAGTGGAAAATTTTTGAAGATCCTGTCACATGCTCCAAATATGTCAAACAGATCTAGAACTAAAGCTTCAAATCTGTATTTAGGGATAACATGATACAACAATAACTTTTTTTTACACTTCTCTTGCAGCATGGTAGCAGCGAGTGCATCCTGAATGCTCTTCCTTTGTTTGCCACAATCAACTGCCGAGTATTCCTGAGGAATTAATCTCCATCACATGTTTTTATTCTTTCTCACATTACCACCTAGCAGGACCACAACACAGAAAATTGCAGAAGGATTTTTCAAGAACACAACTCTTCAATACGCCCCTGGGATATAAAGGTGCAAGCACCCAAAAAGATACATAGTAATACAAGACAAACACAAAAGAGAGGAACAGGGATATCCAGATTCAAATTAATTTGTGGAATAGCCTGCGTGCTTTAAATTCAATGTAGATATCCTGCTATATGGAATTATCAGTAAATATTATCAAATGAATTTATTTAAATATTATTATAGTAATACAAAGTTCCTGAGAACTGGAAAAAACCCAACCCAAAACCAAACAACAACAAAATCCCCAAAAGCAGATCCAAAAGGCAAACCCAACATCCGCCACAAATGATGGTTGTCAGTATTTTGAACCATTTCACTGAAAAGCTGCACAAACAGTTGTACTACCTTCTTTCCCCTGGCACCTTCAGTTCATTCTTTTGTCACATGTTCTGTCAGCAGAGGAAATTTTTTTTTCCCTCCAAACAAGATCTGCTTTAACTGAAATGCTCCAAGCTGCCATACACGTGTAATGGAAACAAGGCCCGGCCTAATCAGTTTTCCTCCTTGCTCAGTGACAAAGGCAGCAGAGAGCATCACCACCTCTGGAGGCTCTGCCCAGCCAGAGCTCTAAAGCAGCCCAGGGCTTCTTGTTTACTTGTAGATGTCAAAAGCAAGTTTCTCTAGAGGCTTAGGCCAAAACTGTAATCACGAACACATGCATGGAAGTGGGAACCATTAGTCTTAGGAAATTAAGTCATTGAACTACGAGGAAAAAAAGTTTGAAGTAGATGTTTACTGGAATTTTCAGAATCATTATTTGAAATACAGCAGCTAGCTCTCTCTGAATTGAGAGTGTCACCGGACTAACAAGACCATTTTGAAAACACTACCGAAACTTCTAAAAGCATGAATGCTGGCACAAATTCCCTGAACAGTGATAGCAGAATATAGGACTGGAGACCGTTTACTTCAGCATCACTGTGTAGACAATGGAGAGAGACAAGCAGCTGCAGAGGGTGAGTCAGTTCATGAAACACGCAGAGGTGCGTATCTCTCACCAGTGACTATCTAAGGAACTTAAAATTTGTAGAAGCCTCTGCTAAGTGCTTTAAGAAACATGGGATTCATCCGAACTAACAGACAAGAAGATCTCTCTAGTTTTGTGAGTTCAAAAAGTTCAAGGGGCAGGATATAAAGTTGTTCAGGATTTGTGTGGACCAGAGAGATTTTGGGTGACTTTTCAATTGCACCAGAACAGCGAAGGAACACTGCTGCAAAAAATTAAAGACAAACTAGCTTAATGTGCACGGGTGTCTAGGATCTTATAATCCAATTGTTCTTGAAGTCAGTGTCAATCTTTTTCAGAACAGAGACAATTTTAAAACGGAGAAAAGAAAAATAATTATTTTCTTGATATTCCAAAGACTGGGATTTTAAATGTGAACATCAAATGAGAATATTCTCAGTCCTGTTGAAAGGTTTCTGTGGTTTTTTCATATGAATGGAAGATAACAGAATGAATAAAGAAGTGTACATTTGGAGTGATGATGTCACCAAAGATGATCCTGGCCACGCATTTATTCTTTTGAGAATAGAAAGCTTACTTGCCTTAATCATCACATCACCGTGGACCCATTACTGTTGTGGAACATACACTGTCCCTTCAGTACTGAGTAAAACTACTCTGACTGGGGAGGCGATCCTGGTAAGAAAGCCTGGTGCAGAAGAAAGAGAAAACAATAGTTCAAATTTTGAATTAATTGCTTGTAAAATAAATAAAACTATTTATCTTCTTACATTACAGTCCAGTAAGTTGACTGTACGTTATAGTACTCTGACATAAATCTGGAATCTGCAGGTTTTGCACATAAACTAACCTATTTAATTTGTCTTCACCTCAGCATGGCTAATTCAATTCCCAATTTTTCCAGGATAGTTATAGCCAGCTGCCATGCCTTGTCTTACATTAAGGTAATTCTTGGAGTGAAGCATGCTAACAAGTTCTCTTGTGTCTAATATAGAGTCTCAGGTGTCAGAGACTGGGGTGTGATAGTTGAATATTTCTAATACAATGATTTGTCAGTCCATATGATTCAATGCTGAATTTTTTATTATGTTTCAGGAGTGGGCCAGAACACAATTCATATCTTCTCTTTTGGCCAGGCTGTAGTCAGAAAGAATAAAAAAGTCCTTGGCCTGTTAATTAAGAATTGCATGTAATAAAGAGCTGAGTGTTGCAAAAGAGATTACTGATTTGCCTTCATTATCGTGTCTTCCTTTTCCTAACCACCATTTTCCCCAAGGCAGAACTACACAAGTATTATGAAGATTTTTGATGCAAAGCAAGCCATGTATCAAACTTTGATCTGGAAATGTGGTGAATCTTCCTTTTATTCTGTATCTCTGATGTTTAATCCACTGCAAAATTAGCAGTGAATTTAAAGGAGGACAAATTGTAAAACAAATGCTAGTCTGAGAAGGCTGTTCTTTGCACTATGTATATTTGAATTAGAAAAGAAAAGGTTAAGTTTTTAATATAAAAAGTGAAACTGTACAATGTTCACAAATACTAGAAACTTATTAGAGAAGAATCATGTTGGCATAAAAGCTGCTGTTTTCAAATATAGAGTATGTACAAGGTCTCAAAGAATTATCAATTTTTTTTTTCTTTTGCAGAAAGCTTTCTTTCAGTGGAAATATCTTTAAACAGATTACAGTTAAATCCAATCCATTCTTCAGCCAAGATCACCTAAGGATTCTTTTCAAACTACTTTTTAAACTTCTGTTTATCAAGAACAGACATTAAAATTTGCTATCCAAACTTATAGATTAAGTGTGATACCCAAGATAAACCCTAAATGGATGAATTTATTGTAATTTATATTACATGCACATTTGACTATGATTGTTGAAGTTTACTGATTTCCTGTGAACATTTTTGTCAATAAAAATACATAGTACTGTGGAAAAAGAACAGAATATGCATGCATATGAATGAAAATTTGTTTATTTAAAGTTTAAAATACATTTAAGAAATATTTTTGAAATCCCTGTCAAATATTTATGTAGAGCTTTCAAAGTTTTAATAAAATGAAGAGAGAATTAAAAACAGAGTCACTGAATGCAAAAAGAAAAACTAATTCTATAGACCCAGCTAATAAATTGAAAATACATTTCCAAAATGTTCATAAAACCCTGTCTGCAAAGAGCACTCTTTGTGATAATGTTCATGAACATCATGGGATTCCTACCCCTCCAAATAGTGTTATTGTATTCCTGAAAAGAATAAGGGAAGCAGGCTCAGACCTTTGCCATGAAACTCTTCAGTTACAACAGCTGGACTTTATCCCAGGCAGAATAAACTTTTGACGAAGAGTTCTGGCGGAAATGTTGAACATCTATCTTCATGAACAGTATACAGGATAAATGATCCAAGTGATCTTATTTCAAGAAGCACTTTGTGAGTGTTAACTAGAGAATTCAGAGCTTAATCCAGCTTTTTACCATATATTCAACATAAAGATTTAATTTAATCTAGTGTTACAGATGAAAATTTAAATATGCCAGACTCAGGAAATTCAAAATGCAGGTTCTCACAGCCGCTGGCTTTGAACCCCTTTGCGGAGATGTAAAATTTTATTAGAACAATGCTGGGAGTATATGCTGCTGTGGCTACAGTGCAGTTAAGTGACAATTGATGTGAAAAACATAAAATTCAATTTCCCGACTTCTGCACACTGTTCACATCCTCTTGAATTAACATAAATATTTGTAATGAATATAATATTTGGCATTCTCCACTGAATTGTTTTGGCTTTTCAAAATACAGATGATTTTTCATTGGAAAGCACATATGTGCCAACTACTGACTAGGTTTAATGAAATGCTGTATCTTAAATGTACTTCAAAATTTAAATATATTAATAGCTGATATTTTCAGTTCATGGTTTATGTGCTTTGTCCATTGCAAAATGTCTAAAAAAGTAACCTATTTGAAACTAACTGAAACCCATGGGGGAGGGAGGATTGATTGAAAGGAGAAAAAAATATTTTCTGATCATTTGCTCCTCTCTTTTCCCTCTACAGTCCCTAAAGAGTTTCCAGTACAGCTTTGTACCAGTACAATCTGTATTTGCTTCCTTTGAGATACTGTGTTGCTCGTTGAAGACTCACATAATCTATAAAACCTTACTGAATGTATTTGACTGTTATGGTGAACACAGAGAAGGAAGCTTATGATGAGGAACAGCTGCAAGGGTCCACAAAGCATAAAGATCAATCACCCTAATATTAAAAATGTGAGTCACTGGAGTGCTGATAAATATAATTAACTATTTCCTAGACCACATCACCTGAGATTAGGTCAAAGTAATACAGACCGGCTGTTCTATGATCCCCTGACCCCAACTGTCACTGCTGCAATTAATATGGACCAGCCAAACAGGACCACCTAGGCTTTTAATGAATCAAGCTTTAGATGAATGCCTGCTCTTTGCTACATCTATGAGGACTTTCACATCTCAGTGTCTTAAAGAAAAAAGATATAGAGTTACCTAAAACTACTATTTCATTATTTAAAAAACCCAAACTTGTAAGACATTTACCTAGACATTTATAAAGAGCTTTCCGCGATGCTGTGTGCTCAGGCCTGAACTGAAGAAGCAGTTGAAGGTTTGCATCAACACACACGCGTGCACAGTCTCCCCTCAGAGGACACCACATTCCATCTTTCTCGGCAGGAGGCAGGTGTGGGGCAAGTGCTCATTGAGCTAATTTGGTAGTGGTGACACCTGAATTCAATTCCCTGTGCTATCACAAAACAATGTGGTCCATAATTTATAAGACATTGTCTCAGCTGTAAAGCAGAGTGCACTGATATGAAATTAAGCTTTAAATAAATTAATTTGTGCCTGTAGCTGGCTAACTGCGAAGTATAAAGCTTATGTCTATACTAGTTTAAAAGCAGGACTGCATGTCTTTGTTTTCACAAAGTATCATGAATTACCAATGTGCTCCATTCCATGACTCTCAACATGGGAATAATAGTTCTGCTCTGCTTTGCAAAGCTGCTGTAAAAATTTACTTCAAAACAGTGAGGTACTCGGATAGCATGGGATGAACACTTAAAAAAAATATCCAATACATTCCTACTGTAATACCTGCAAGTGAGCCAGCAGAAGTCCACTGCTTTACGTCCTTAGCAAAGATTTGTCTTCAAAGTAGGTCTGAAAAACATGAAGAAAAAGGATATTTTTTTCTTACTTTTAGAAATGCTAAAAATGAATCTTTACCCTGATTCATAACTACAATATGAAAATAACGTGGGGGCAAAGGGACAAACAATATTTAAAAAAATGTATTGCCCGTAGTCTGATTAAATGACAAAGGTATGTTATCTGCCCACATCACAGAAAAGCTCAAATCCCTATATTCAGACTGTCCCACTTACAGCCCTTCTGAAAGCAAAAATCCTTCTCCAGCTGTACAATTCAAATAATTCAACAGTTGCTGAATTAAACCAAAATAGGAAGTGGTTTTTCTTTAGAAGTTTTGGAGCAGCTTCCTGAAGCTGTGTTGTGTGTTGCTTTCATAACACATAAAAACTAACCCTAACATCACAAAGGTTATTGAAGACTCTTGGTAGTCATTATCAGTAATACAGGAAAAAGCTAAATCCTTCTTTGTGCTGTTTGCTGCAAAGTGGGCTGTAGTTTGCTCATTGAAACAAATATCTTTAACTAATACGTAATACTTTCTTGTGTCAGTGCAACTGACCCCTATGCACCATAGCATCATTTATCTGCAAGCGCAGCATTCCATCATTATGCTTTTGGCATTAGGGATATATATTTACAGATATATACTTGTTGATTCAGGTGCATTACGAGTTTTCAACTGTTGTTTTGGGTTTTTTTTCCATTTTAAGTGACTAAGAATTTTTTTAAACAAAAGTTATTCAGAATCAGGTTAAAAATTGAACAGAAAGAAATTTGAGATCCTAAGGTGAAATATTTAGCAACCTTTTCCTATCAAGGTATAGTGACACTGGTGGTACCCTGAAGACCAGATTTGCTGACTGTCCATAGACATGCACAAACCAAGTTCCAGCTCCTACAACCTATAGAAAGGAAACTGCATGACTCAGGGGGATACCTACTGCGTGAAGGAGTAGAGCAGCCTGTATCAGGACTTAAAGCTTTGTGGTTGTTCTTTCTGTACCTACATGTCCTGGTACCCTGCAGAACATCACCAAAGAAAGCCTCTTTGCCTTATCGGCTGAGCCTCCAGGTTAAGGTTGGAGTTGCTCCAGTAACTGTTGTACAGAGAATGACATAGAGCAAACTTCCCCGTGAGGATAAACACCATACTCAAAATGGTACTTTTGACTTCATTCATTCTGGGCAGAAGGAACGGTTTCCATATAAGTTTATATTTAAGGCCAAGTACCTATCTCAAAACCAAATAGGCACATAGGGGTTGGTGCAGGCAATGGTGTCTCTGTAGCTCAGAACATATTTTATATCATAGTAATGGCCAGTCTTACTCTGCTTTTCTATTGCTGTGGTGCAGAGCTGCAGACAGTCCTATTACCCATTCAAAAATGGTAGAGATATTGGGAAAAAAATGAAGGAAAGGAATGTAGGGGAGTGAATCCAGTGCACAGCCTGGGTGGTCACTGTTGAAACATAGTTTGTTCTTGCTTTAGGTGACAACTAAAAAGCACCTCACAGAATCATAAATTCAGATCAGTTCTTTACTCTGTCTCAGTTAAAAATTGCATGGAAAATTCTCTGTAATACAAACTGTAAAACTTTTAGAAAATGATCCACATTAATTTCTCCATATTCTTTGAGAGACTCCAATGGGAAAGATGAAAAAATGTGCCTTATTTCCATAAGTTTGATTTCAACTTTCAGGTTTTTTTTAAATGTCATCTTTTTTCCTAAAAAATCCTTTACTCTTGGTAATATTTATCATAATCCTTATGTTTATTTTTACATTTTCCTGTTTGTCCATCTATATTTCTATCTAATTTCATGTTGTTACATTCTCTCATATCCCTGAAAGACATTATTCTAATCAAGTTATTTTTAAGACTCTCTTCGCATGATTCATTGTGTCAAGATCCATTAAATTTAAGCATAATCAATCACGGTTTATCTGTTTGAATTGTCTTCCTTTTCTGTCTCATGATTTCCTTGTTTATGTAGCCCAGGATGACAATGCTGCAGCGTTCTGTAGGGCTTCATGTTGAGATGTTTGTCTACCATGACAAGGGAAAGATACATTTTTTTTCTGCCTGTGATTAAGCGTAAATTTTGGTTTAAATGACAGGGCATTTTCTTGTATTACTTAAGGAAGTGTTCAGCAAAGAAGTCTTTTTTTGTGTGTAGTTATTTTTTCTATCTTAGAGTAAGGCACAGGAACAGAGGTCTTGTTTTCTGTGTGTATTTAGTTCTATGAGGTTATACTAAATAAATATATGATGCAATTGGTGTAAGAGTGAACTTTCATTAAGTTATTTACAAGGCTTGCATGGACCAACTTCTAGTGTTGTTTACCAGTCTTGTATTTGTTGCACATGAAAGTGAAATGAAATGTTTCTTAATATGAATTTCAAACTTAAAGGGTATGATAAAATGAAGCTAAAATTGCAAGACAGTAACCGTAAATGAAAGGAAAATATAGTTCTAATTATCTTAAAACCCAGCCTGCTGAATTGTTAAGGTTAAATTTTTAAATCCAAGCATCTTCAAGTAAGACACTGTGATGTACAATTGTGGTACTCCTTGCAATAAATTCCTTTCCTGTGAATCTTCCCTCATTCCATTTTTACCTTCCTCCCTCCTGCAGGTTCCCTGGAATCCCCTGTACCACTGCATTCCGTCATCCTCTCCCCTCCTGCGTAAAATGCTACGTTCCCCCATAATGTCATTCTTAACTCTGGCTTCTCAGTTTCATGCAGTGAAACCAAAGCAATCAACTTCAATAAACATTAGAAGATCAATGACAATTTAGGTAAGAAATCTATTGATTCCCTGTTCCTATGGGCACTCTCTCTTAATTCATTAAATCATTACAAATAAGGAAATTTGCACAAAAGAATAGAGGAGCCGTGTTTATTGTCTATTTTATATCTATTGTCTGAATAATCCCACCTAAGTATTATTTGGGTCTGTATGTGGTCTTAGTATTCATGCAACAATCATTAAATAATTTAGGTTAACCATAATTTAATTTATTTAAATTGTATTGTACACCAAATTTTGTGGATAAAAATATCAAGCCACATAAAAGTATGGTAAAATTAGTTGTAGGGGGACTACACATATATATTCGATTCTGCAGGGGCAGTACTCTCATTCCCAGGACCTGGAGTATTTTTTCAACTGCCAAAGAATTTCAGTGGAAATGACATGGAGGCCTGGACAGCAGCCACAAAAATATTAGTATGAAATAGCAATGTAACAGGTTCATGATGTGTAAAAGAACAAAGTCTGTAAAATGGTTATGATTGTATGTATTAATAAGTTAACAGTACTTCAAGAACTTTGCTATAATAAAAAACATATTTAACAGAAATTCAGTATAACTGATTTTCAATAGCATACCTATTTTACTAACTGAATTATCAATCTACTTTCAAGAAAATTACCAAAACGTAGCAAATACACTAGCTGCTTGTTGAAAATTATCTCCAGCTAAATGGTGAAAATCACATAATTATTTCTGAAGAGGAATTGGCTGTTACATACTATTACAAAGTCTGACTCTCAGACCCAGAAATTTCAGAATTTGCAGCCCAGACTTCTGTAGAATTGTATGACAGTGACATTGAGGAGATTGTTTAGTGAAATGCTGCTATGTAAGCGATTAAAAAAGTTTCCTTCACACAGAATACACTACTCAGAAATCATCTAAGAAGTACCATTAAGAGATTTCTGAATAAAACCTGTGCTGTGTTTTCTTCTAAGGTACAATGACTACCTCATTGCCGGTATCCTCAGGATGGGAAGCATGTCCCTCAGACAGCAGTTTTAAGCAGCAATGACTGCCTTGTTCCAGATGTATCATGCTCCTAAGAACCAGAGAGCTAGTGAGGACAATTTGCACAAATATGCACAAACAATGCCAAGATACTCATGCTTATCTGAATGCATCAGTTATTCTATCGTCAAGCCATAACAAACATCCTCAAAGCATACTTTGGGATAAATGGAGCCTGTCCTCTCCCAGAATTTTTCAAGTATAGTGAGGTCAGTTTGGAGCATAAAGAAAATAAAATAATCAAAAAAACTCTTCCGTCCCAAACCAGCACACTTTTTGCTTGAAGAAAAGAAACAGTATGCAGACGTTTGACATAAGAAAGCTTTATCCTGCAATCTTTCAGATTCTATTTTAATGTCTATTAAAATGTTAATCTACCTTGTATGTTCATGGCCTGTTTTCCCAGAGATAGGCTTACATAGCCAGAAAAAAGTTTTGCCACCCTAAATCAGATTTTTAGTTAAATTCCCAAGATATTATTTTTTTGGTGATCCACTTATAAAAAATACTACATTGAGTTGTCTCAGGTTTTTAAACTTGGGTTTTGAATTTTTAAGCTTAATGTTTTATAATGTTTTGTGCTAATTATCTAAAACATTTAGCAGAAAGTCATAGAAGATAATACTCAAAAACTTTCCTTTTAGAAATGCTGAAGCAATTTCAACAATTGGAAACATCAAAAAAACCAAACCAAACAATTTGAGAGATTTACTGACAGTACTCATATCAACCACTTAGATCTTAAAATGTTATAATTTTCTCATGGAAATAAGTAGCTCATCAGAAAATCCCTAACCAGTTCTACAGCTAACATCTGGTTCCTCTCTCCAAATAAATACCCAGGAGCTTATCTGTAAAACTGTTTTGCCAGTATTTCAGATGTGAGCTCCATTTAACTTACCAGTTCAGCCCCTAACACAATACCGATTCCAGATCTAGTGACATTTGGATTTCCAACTCTAGTTCGCTTTTATTTTTCATCACAGTCTCTACATTTCTTTCCAAATTTAATTGCAATGTATTTACCAGTCTCATTTTTTTTTTAGTGCTCTGCTCTTAAACCAAAGAACTTCTTCCCCAACAGCATCTGCTTCAGGAGCGAAGTTACGGGAGCGTGCAGCCCACTTTAAACATCATTTCAGCATCTGAAAACAGTAGAAAGAAAAAATGGTTTCACTTTTGCAGACTTGTCTTTAATAAAGCATGTTTTGCTGCTTAGTAAGAATGTAAATACCACAGTCTGTATTCAACTGCAGAAACAGGAAAAGTTCACGTATTCTTAACATAAAGAGATTTGGTTGAAAGTTCAGTGTTAAAATCTAGGTCTATATAAAGAATATGTAAACCACATCTAGCTGCAAGAGCTACTCTTTGTAACATTTGAAGTTTCTGCTCAAGTTTGTTAGTTGCAATAGACAATATGTTATCTGCATTTCGCAGATCACAATATAATGAAAAGTAACTCCTGGAAATATTGATCCACTGCCAACAGAAAAGATATATTGGATAACGCTGTCATCCATAACGCCTTTTCTGCAAGCAGGTGGCTTGCACAGTAACATTGTTAATAACAACAACAAAAATAAACCTAGTTGGGGGCAAAAGAAGTTATGGAGTATTTTGATAATTTCTCAAATAGTGTCTGATAAACCAAGGGGTTTATTTAAATATCTCACTGAAGCAATCACAAAATTATAAATATTTGCCTTTGAAGATTAGTAGACAAGTGAGATACTGGAAGATTCAGAGTAGGAAAAAAAAAGTATTTAGGCCATTACTGATATGTGAAATTAGTCTAGAACATTACAAAAAATGTAAATACTGGAAGACAACAGTGAAATCAGTATCAGGCCAGAACTAACTTGTTGTAAAAGATAAATCATGCCAAACTAATCAAATTTCCTCCTATTACAGAGCATAAGCAGTAGGTGTGATGTGTTCTGACTGATGAGGATTTTCTCAGTCTCACAAACCATTCTTCTGAGCAAACAGAGCAATTCAGAGAAGAAAAAATAGGGAAAATTTCAGGGAAGAAAATATAAAGCAGACAAAAAACTAGTTGGGTTATAACACTCAGAGAATATAGGTGTGATGCGATTCCATGGGAGTCCTATTTTATTCAATGCTTTACTAATGATTTGAAAAATGACTATGCCTTTTAAACTTGTGGATTATACAAAAAGGAGACAGACTGCAAATGCCACGGAAGCGCTTGTGATTTGAATTCAAATGATCTTGACAAATTGGTGTAACGGTCTGGAAAAATAAGATGGGTTTCTATACAGATATGTGCAATGTAGGATGCTTGTGCAGGAATAATCAACTGCAGACATAAAGAAACAGGAACAAAATAATTATTTATCAGGAAGAGGTCTGGAGCTTAAAATGGACTGTGCTCTGGATGCAAGTCAATATGCCAAGAAACTGGACTGTTTGAAAAAATGGCATTGTGATGCTTGATCAAAGCAGTAAACCTAGAGGTGTCTGTGTGGTTTAGGAATGTGTGAGATAAGGGAAACAGTGGTAGAATGCAAAAATGGGTATTGGCCTGATTCAGCAACAAGAACTCTCTTTGCCTACTTTAACATTTCAACTGTTGTTCTTGGTTGAAGGTGTAAATTTTCAAGGATGAAAAGCTGTTGCTGTCTACATCAGTGGCTTGGAAAAATCCCTCTTCCACAGGCTCCTGCTCTACGTGGAACAGCCTATGGAGTCCAGCAGAGGTGAACAAGGGGAAGTGACCTATGGAACAAAGGGTTTATGCCAGCTCACTTTCTTCCTGCACAGATCATGCCTTCCTTCTGAGGTAGAAAAGATACATTTCTTCCAAGGGAGAAGGAAAAATAACTACCTTTACATCTTTGAATTTGTGTGTACTGTCACAGATAATAAAATCTGCTGGTCTTTTTTGGATCCCATTAAGAACACAACAAATATCTAAAGGCAATTATCTTCCACTCTGACCTTGGGAAACAAAGAAGTTACCACCCTACTGAGGCCCAAAAACTTGTGAGTAAACTCTCAGTCTAAATTTGAAAACATTAAAAAAGGTTATCTGTCAATGTCTTTGCTTATTCATTTTAATGACTAATCATTTTCATGGTTAAAATTTGAGCTTTATTTCCCATCTCACTCTTTCCAGCTTCCAGAGACTGCTTCAGCCCTATTCTTTTCTCCTTGCAAAGAGACACTATACTATTGACTATACTGCCAAGCAACCTATTTTTCAAAATACTGACCCTAGAACTAGATATGATATTCCATTATCCGCCTCACAAAACCAGTAATAATAATCTACCTGCGTTCTACTCTCTACGTAAATGTATTGGAACTAAATTTTAGGTCAACAGCTTTGACCTAAAAACTAACACCATCTATGTCAAAGAAACTGCCTTATAGAATATCTCCATTATTTAGGGATATCCTGCATTATTCTTTGCAAGGTGTTTGATTTTTTTGAATTAAAACAGATGCACCACATAATCTCTTCTGTTAAAGAGCAAAAAGACAATGGATAACTGGCTGTTCAAAAACGACCACTTACATCACAGACAGAGAAAAGCAGAAAGCAATAAAACTTCATGAAGGGGATGTTTCTTATTCCCAGAATTCTGTCTATACAATGTAGTAAGCTGAAAGAAAAGAAGAAAGATAACCCTTTCAGAAAGGCCTCCAAGCAGAGAGTCAAGTACACAATCCATGAGAACACAAAGAGAGCACTTGTCGCCCTTCATGCTGTAGTAACACAGAGTAATTAGAAGTAATATTACAGCAACTGTACCTTGGGGGCAGCTGGAGAGGTTTTCATAATGTGATGTTACAGTGACATCCTGGGCTGACTGCCCTCTTCCTGTACATAATTAGATGCATAAACTGTGCAGCCATGTGTGGCAAACTCATTTCTTCCCCCTTCAAGCTCATGTGGCAGTTCACATACTGCTTAATTGAGCTGTACAGGTGCAGTGAAACCCAAACTTCAGCGCTTTTTCTAACTGTGCAAATACAGATTGGCTCAAGCAGACATGCACACTTTATCAGGTCACAGGGAAGAGAACAGGCTGCTGTGGATGGTCTTTTCCCCTTCCTGGCATCAGCACAATAATTCTCCCATCTGGAAGGATCATGAAATAGATGACATTTCAGTCAGTACAACGGGCCAGGTTGTAATCAGGATCACATCACGTGACTTCACTGAATCCTTTTATAAATAGCATTTGTATATGACTGGCTTACACAGCATTGGAAAAGTCCTGCCCTCATCTATTCTGATTACAAAGGTGTATTCAACATGGCCAATACACTAATCAAACCACTCAGGAACCCACAACCTGTTAAGAACATGGCAATCTTTCTGTTAGAAGAAAAGCTTGTGCTTCCGTCTGCACAGAGGATGTGGATCTATGGATGAGACACAACCGATGAGCTCTATCACTAGACTTCACATAGGTGAAAAAACCAAGAATATATAATTCTCAGCATTGCTACTGCTACCTCTCCTCTTTGGTTATTTTAAAAGTTGCAAAAGAGCTGTAACACAGTGTATAGTAACTAAGGACATACACAGCTGTCATTTTTCCACTCTTTCCCTTGAAAACAAATGTCACCGTGGAACTCATGTTGTGAATTGCTCACTTATGTGACCCAGTAATTAAATATGGCAAGAGCAGGAGAGAGGGGGACAACTCATCACCCTTATTACCACCAGAGCCACATCTGCTTTTGCCACAGTGAGCTGTAAGGAAGAAGCACTCAGAGTAGTTGATGACACATAACAATTTACTGCATTCAAGGATCATCTGAACAACAAAGCAAGGCTGCAGGATCTTCTAGTATGCTTCCTTCAACAGGGGAGAAGTAGGAACGACAGGGCTCAGAAAAAAACCCACCATCGGCTCTGGCCCTGCATTTGCATTTGAACTTCATTCAGGGATGGCACCTGGACCTCACATGCCCCTCCTGCTACAGATTCACACCCAGATCTCACAGCTCTCCCGTGCTGACTCCTGTATAGAGAAGCCGGCTGGGCTGTGGCATCAGGGGAAGCTGGCAGCAGTTGTAACACCTCAGCAGGCTTTGACCCGGGAGCTCCAAAATATCCAAGCACGAAAGTGTCTAGTGTATGTTAGGAAAGACCCCATTACAACGCTAACTAGCACAGCCAGGGTACGCTACCAGACTGTATTTCCTAAGGAAATACTGCAGACAACAGCAAAATTAAGTTTGATTTTCAACAGCAAAGCCAAAGAAGGTGGCTGAAGAGGATTAATACACCTCATGTGATAAGAAAAAGTCTACTAAGTGCAACTAGTAATCATCTCATTCTAGAGTGCTGACACTTTCAGCAGATTTGGTAGTCTGCAGAAGGTAGAGATTAAAATGCAACAATTTCCAAAGAAAATTCATCAAAGAATAAAGGCATTCAGAAACTATATACACAGTAAGGTGCTGCATGTGTGCAAATCCCAGGTGGGAAACAAGCTGACAATAGTAAAATGGGTCCTAATAAGAGAGCTGATCAAAATGAAACAACTCTGCAGCTGTATGTTTGGTCAAAAAAGAAGTTTGTAAATAAAGAGGTTGTAAATTTGATAAACCACTGCACTTACAAACATACGCTTAGTACCGCCATCCTTACAGCTGCCGTATGAACAGCTTACCAGTTTCTCTGCTCACGTTTCTGTTGCCTTCACAGATTTCCAAGGGGATATGAGGGATGGACTTTTCAGACTGCCCGCCATCGGTGCTGCTTGTGCCAAGGGAGGAGGCTCGCACCCATCCCAGGCAGAGACGCTCATCCCGGCTTTCGGCGGCAGCAAAGTCCTCCGCAGAACACACTGCACCTGGCACTGGAAGCTGTTTGAGGGAAGAGATGGGTGCGAGATACCCCTTGTTCCTACCCCCAGAACCTTGGCGGGCTGCCGGAGGAGGCGGCACGGTGCCGGCCGAGGCCAGGCCGCAACTCCCGCTCCCCGGGCGCTTCTTGCCGCCCTGCCCGGGAGAGGCCACCGTGCCCCCCGCCAGCGAGGGAAAACCCCGGCTCTCCTCAGGCTCTGCCTCCACCTGCGGCCCAGGAGGACGCAGAGGACGGGGCGAGGCAGGATGAAGACGGCTCTGAGGTACTGCCCGGCGGGGGTGCCGGGGAAGGGGAGGCTCTCCACAGAGAGCCCGC
>JAHREE010000101.1:4256586-4313653 GCA_033628505.1 Tringa tobata
GGCGCCGCCTGCGGGGGTGGCACTCGCCGCCGCTCCTCGGACGCGGTAGCATCGCCCGGCGCGGTTCGCCAGGAGCCTGCTCAAATTGGCGCAACACGCCGAAATTTCGCCTCGCTTGGCGTCCGGAGCTTTATCTGCGTTTTGACAACGGTGGTGTTAATGCTAAAATAAAGTTTTAGTGTATCGATGTTTGCTGCGTGAAAGACCCGCGGAGAAGTATCATGGTGATTGCAAAAAAAACCACAACAAACCAACCCAAACAAACCAAACCTAAATATTCAGGGTGGTTGTAATGGAAAAAGTTGGGCTTTTCCCGCCTTGTTTTTACCGAGAAAAAATAATTTCAGGCAGATATTTATTTATTTATTCAAGTTGATAGTTTGTAGCTTTGCCTTATGTCTGTTTGTAGATCCTGTCAATCTGAACTTAACTAAATAGTGGCGTTTCTGGTTTTTTGAAGAGCAACTGATGAAGTGTTTGCAAAAGAAGTATGAAATAGACATCTTCATTTCTAAACTTTGTATTTTTCTGAGTTTAAGAAATGGTTACCTGCTTTACTAGACTTAATTCTGAAGAAAGTCATAACCTTTTGTTTAGGCATATTGGCTTTCAAAGCTAGGCCAAAACTTGTTACTTGGTCACGTATATGTCAGACACAAATGCTTTTAACATTTCACCATTTGTAAGTTATTCTACCAGCAATAATGAAACTGTTAAGAACGTTACATGTATTTTTAATATTTTTGTGCTTGAGTAGTTTATTAATTTAATGGGTTTGCTATAAACTTGAGTCTAATCTTAATTTCCTAACAATGTACCATTGTCTAAAGAAAACTAAATGCGTTGGCTTGTGCTCAGTCAGACTTATTTGAATAAGTACAGACATAAAAATTTTGAATGCTTCAATTTGTTCTAGTTCCCTAATTATATAAGAGAGCATCGTTTAGCTGCTTCTCTGCAGAACACACTTGAGTGAGGAACTCTTCTACTCATGGTTTCTCAGATCCCAAATATCTGCTTTTCCAAGGCTGTTGGGAAGGAAGTGGCTCAGGGAAAACTGGAAGAGTGATAGACTTTGGATTTGTTTTCTCTTTCTTTTTGGGTGGTGGCCTCTACCTCCACTGCTCTACAGATTAATTTGTATGTTTAGTCTTAAGAATCTTTGTTTTAAGCTTAAACCTGCATGTCTGTATTCATGACTGCACTAAAGCTTGTCCTTTCACTGAAGTAGGTGGGATGGTAACAAAGTAACTTGGCATACTAGCAGAGACCCTCTCTTCAAAAAAATTCCCTGGTATCTAGAAGTGTTGTGAGGTAACTTTGTGTGTGTTAACAGATTCATGACTTTCTCTTCTATTGAAGTGATTTGAAGCGTTGCTTACTCTTGATTTTATGAGGAAGATGTATTTGTTTATCAAGCAGGAGACTATAGTGTAGAGAATATTTATTGAAATCTCACACTGCTTTCAAGTTTCTTTGGGTCTGTAAAGTAATGGCCTGCCAGGTAACACTTCTGTCCTAAAGTCTCTGGTCTGGATTGCTTGTTTAAGCACTATATAAGCATGAGAAAACATGATTTTGTTTTTCTCTTTGGCTGTTGTGTTAGACTGCTAAAATCAACTCTGTCTCTGTGGTGTGCTATTAAATATTTAAGCAGTCCTCTTGTACACAGCTTTATTTTTAGGATTGTGCCAAATTCTCTTCAGTATCAGTGTCAGATGATCTGTTTATAGAGATCCTCTTCCATGGTAATGTGGGTATACCTGAGTCAAGATATTTATGACCCTTATTCTGCCCAGATTTATACACCGACTTAATTTAGTACTGCTCAAAATTTATGTTAAATTGAACTAAGCTTCTCAAAGTGTGCACAGTAGAGCATATTTAGGCCCAAGCATGTTGGTAATATAGAGGGGGTGTGTGTGTATAGATGTATTTATGTATACATGTGTGTTTATGTAGAAAGCCATCATATTTCCATGTCTTTATATGGTGAATTTATATATAAATAATACACATGTGCATGCATATATGTAAAACTGTTATTGCTATGTATAATTAGAAGTTTACATTTAGATATAAGCATGTATTTGCATACATTTATGCAAATGCTAGTGGACTTTAAACAGCATCTGAAGTGCAAAAGTCAGGTTTTTAATTTTGTTAGAAGGTATAATTTCATTAATAATCTAATATACATGATGTGTGAAATGGAATGAGGAAAGTGTGTTTTTTTTCTCTGTCATCCATGAGAGGCCTTCTTTTAGGAATTTCGTCCTGACATAACTGTATGGAAACTTTCTTAACAAATGTTTAGATTAAATGGTATGTGCTGGTTTCAGGCATAAATTCAAACACATTTAAATCTGTTAAGGACTGCTCTGAAGACAAAAAAAAATGTGATTCCTTTGAGTTTTTGTATTTTGTTTGTCTTTCTTAGAACCAGGGACATAAAAACCTTGAGATCTGTTCATGTGAGGCTATTTTTTCTTCAGCTGAAAAGGAATTTTAGCATTTAAATGATGATGTGGTTGACAAGTAATGAGGATCAACTGCAAAATGTGTGTCAGTGTTTGACTTCTAGGCTAACTCCCCCACAAGAACAGTGGGAGGATATTGTAAAATACAGTCTTTGTTTTCTGAAGATAAATAGTTTGAATTACTGCCCTTTTTGGGTTAGCTGCACACAATAGAACCACTTCTCCAGGGCAAAAGTATAACGCAAAGCTCACTAAGTAAGGACGTGGCATATTTTTAATTGTCTGGAAAGACTTTCTTTTTACTAGTGAAAGATAAAGGAAGGAATCACGGAATTATCAGAGTTGGAAGGGACCTCTAGAGATCGTCTAGTCCAACTTCCCTGCTAAAGCAGGGAATCTTTATACAAATTTTTATAGAAGTTCCTACAATTTTAATTTGAAGGGGAAACTGGTTATTATTTATATTTTATATTTGTTGAAATTCTTTGTTATCCTTATACCTCGCATGTGATGTGTTGGACTACTATAGTGGCATTGCCAAGGTTTGAAAACTTTTGAGTTCTCAAGTAAATACATGATGCAATGTTATTTGACTGGAGAATGTGGGTTTTATAAAATAGCCCTTAGGTCAGCCATTAAGATCAGATATTGGCTAGGCCTTCAGCATTTGAAGGCAGAGAAGTTACAAGGAATAGGAAACACAGACAACAAATACAAGAAACAAAATTTGATCTGAAACAGGAAACAAAATTTGATCGGCGTAGGCCGTGCGTAGTACAGACTGATTTATAAAAGTAGTGTTGTAGATAGTTCACTGGTTTGGATAATTCTGAAATTTCACAGTAGGAAAAATAGAAGTAATAAACGGAAAGTAGGCCATTTCGGGAAGGGCAAAAATAAAAGTAATAAAAAGGTGGTTCAAATAGCATACTGCAGCTGAAATACTGTGCCCAGATTCATCTTTATGTAAGGTAGTCAGTGTTAAATTAGGAGAATTGTCACAAATCAAGCCTTTAAAAAATATTCCTGAGAATCAAACTGAATGCGTTCAGGAACAGGTGGGCATCCACTTATGCTTCTGGTTGTCCTTGGTAAGAGAAATCTAACTTATTCTTAAATAAATAAAATAGGAAAACCAAAATAACCTTAGTTTTGCTTTCTCAGGCCAGAATCTCCTAACTTGTGGTCTGAGTGGAGAAAGGAGCTTTTCTAAAGGTTGACATGAAAATATGCATAACCTTTTCTGCAAGAGTTTTCAAGCAGCCATGGAAAACATATGGGTTTGTTTATATGGATCAAGTATTTTTATTTCTTTTCCTTCTCCCCTTCATCCCCTCCATCTCCCAATCTACAAACTCTCTTAAAATAAACAGCCTGGTGGTAATTAAATCATTTCCTTTGGAGTGGAATAGGGACTCAGGGTAAATAGTATACTAGAAAGAAGGATTTTTAGCCTTGGGATAAACAGAGAAACTGACAGGTTTCTACTATGCTGACCCAAACTTGTATACCTTCAATCAAACACACGGTTGTAGGCATTTCATATATTCACTACATTTTTGGCTGTAGCCATGGACTTCATATATTCTGGAAAAGTTAGTACAGATGTGCTGTTTATCTTTTGAAGTTACATTCTTATGGAATCTTTACCTGCTGTACACTGGTAACAAAATGTTAAACTCTCTTCCCCAAAGTAAGTCCTTCTCTGCATGGAATGCTTTCTTCTGCCTGTGCTGTGAAAACAACAGGTTGTTAAATTTTATTTGAGGAATGAGAGGTGCCTTGTCATTATGCATATAACCATATTCCAAAGTGAAAGTACTTTTCTAATAATCTCACTCTTATAAACTCAAGTGAGACTTTCGATATTTACTGTTTAATCTTTTATTGACTTTACATTTATTATTCTCCACCCTGGAAACTGTAAGTCAATGTATGTAACAGTAGTTTGTAGATTAGCTAAAATTACTTTTGGAGCATGTGTGAGAAAACACTAGGAAAAGCGTAATTTAGATGAAAGGGAGTAAGTCTGAATTTGTTTAAAGAAACTGGGGGTTTTTAAGAAATGGTAACTTCGTTATCTATCCTGTTTGTGAGCCAGGTGAGGAAAGTTGGTCTATTGCCACAAACTTATCTAAAGCATTTGAGAAATTCTTTGTCAGAGATTAAAGGCTATCAAATGAATTCTTACAGAATGAAAAATAAGATGGAGCTTTGGATCAGGGACAGGCTTGTAACTGAAGCAGTTGACGTTTTAATTTTTAAAGGAATTATAATAGGAGTCTTGTGTTGATCGTGTGTTAGTTGTACTGATGGTTCCTCCAGGAAATACATAATTTCCATAATGATTTTAAAAAAGTAAAAGATAAATAAGCATATGAGATGCTTCTCATTACTGATGAGATGAAGCTCTATTGCTAGAGAAAGGATGGTATTTATTAGTGAAGTTCCCAGACAGAAGTATATATGTGGACATTGAATGATGTGCTCAGTGAGTTTGAAATACCTGAGGTGAGACTATCTGTCCGATACAAGGCTTCCTGGCCATAACCATACAGATGACTTGAGAACACACAGCAAGCCCAGTGCGTCCTGAAGGTGTGGTGGGTTTACTGCTTGTACTCAAGTGATCTGTGCTGTGGATTGTGTGTGAAATCCCTGCACGGACTTGTGCAGACTTTGTCCACACGTATTTTTCCCATGATTTCTGGAAATCCCTCACAAACATCCAAAACTGTTTGCTCTTGTTATCTAGATTTATTTTTTTAATGTATTTGGAGAAATCCATCTGTAGGGTCACCACATGTGTTACACTGTGGTTACCTGCAAGAAAACAAGCACACTTCTGTAAGTCTGCATATTGTTACAGTAAAAATAAGAAGCCAAAAGTATTTTGTATATGAAATTATTTTGATTAAAAAGTTTTGCCAAATGTATGTTTGTGGGGTTTTTTTTAGTGACTCTATGCTAGCAGTTATTTTAAGGACATCTGTGGAATTTTTTAAGATATGGCTATGTGAAATTAAAAATTATAGCTGATAAAGACAAATTAGGTGCGATGAGAGTCGTCTATCTCAAGCAACTTGTGATAAGCACATGCATTGCTTGTGTTTTGGTTGTTGTTTTTTTTTAAAATCACTTCTGTACAATGCTACAGGCCATCACTAACTTCTTGACTTTGCCCTCTGGTTGAGCTTAGACAGGTTTATGTTGATAATATGTAATATGGCTGCAGTTATACAGATGCAATTAAGTGTATAAATAAAACCTGTCTCCCAGGTGTGTATCCAAAGCGTAGGTGAATTCGTTTGAGCTACCCAGTGCAGATTTCTGAATGCTCTGCAGCTGCTGGGAAGTGTTTTGTTTCTGCATCTGTATACAGAAACAAGTGCCACAGGTCCATCTGTCCTCTAGAAATATTTGATTAGTCCTCGCGGTACAACAGTGTCACTGTATCTGTCTTCAGTAGGTGCTAGCAATTGACTTAACGTTTGGCTCTTGCAGCTTAGAGGAGGATTTCTCTTTCCAGTTGTCCTCTGGAGCTACCATATACTTCCTGCATAATGTCAGATTGTCAGTTTTGGGATGTATTTGAAATCTGCTTCAGTGTGTGTTTCAGTAAAATAATTGTATCATTTTCCAATGTCAGATTTCAGCATTTCTTACACAGGGTTGATGGTAGAGGTTCTGCTAGAAAGGCTACCTGCATTTTGTTATCACATCTCATTAACGCCAAAAGAATGTGGGTTATATGAGAATAAAAATAAAATAAAAAGATATTCCCCATTTCATTGAGATATCTTTTACTCCACATTTGACAGGGATTTTCTTTCCATATCTGTTTATGTTCATTGTGCTTTCCACTTTGTGAGAGGTGACTTTTGATGCAATGCCTTTTATGCTTGGCTGGTGGGACACTTACTGATGTAAGCTTGGATGCTCAGCATGAACTTAGTGCTCTGCCTAGACGTCACCTTGTTTACATTCTCCTGGCTTGTGGTATCCCTGTGAATGTCCAGAATTTTGCAGAGTAAACCGGATTTCTTTGTCAGGCTTTCAGCTTTCTTCTTCCTCGTACAAAACTTTTAGTACTGCTAAATGATCTCTTGGTTTTTGGGACTTTTCTTTGCTTTTGAATATTTCTATCCATGTAACAGTCTAAATTGATGACAGACTTGATGTCACTCAAAAACTGTGTAGAAGATGAAAATAACTTGTACATATCTGTGTTGAACTTTTAAAGTGCGCTTATAGTCAGCTACCTCATGAAGCAGAGGTTTTTTAAATCCTCTTCTAGTTTTTTAAATCCTCTTCTGGTTTTCTCTGCTGGAACAGCATGTGAAGGTTTGAAAGGTAGTGTAGTGTCCACAGTATTACCTCTACGTTATAACATGATATGTATTACAGGCATAGTCATAAAGTTAGACATAAATTTCAATGTATATGGCCGTATCTTACTTTCTCTTCCTTGGTGTATTTGTGGGTTCCTTCTACTTGTTCCTTGTAATTCTGTTTTCTTCGGCTGTGGAAAACTTGGTCAAAACATACGCTTTCAGTTCTGAAATGTATAATTGCTAAATGTATAATGGTATTGTGATTGTCTCTCTTAGATGGCCATAGTCTGTGTGTGCCGTGTGTGCCTCTTCTGCAGTCAGAATTGGTTCAGAAACAGCGTTATGACATAGCTGGTTATTTTGATCAAAATTTATTAAATAACAATTTTTATTCTGTTTTTGAAAAGTAAGAGACATGAACCTACTTAATCTAATCTGGATTTTGCCTGTTTTCTAAGAGAAAAGAGGCACTTAGAAGCTTTTATAGGTGGTTGGCATAAAAAGGTCTTTCCAATGTAATTATAAGCACAAGGAATACAAAACTATATGAAGAGAAGCTGAAAACCGTGACCACAGTTGCCAGCTCTAAACCTCTATCTTGCACACTTTAAAAGAACCGTGTATCTGACTGTGTCCTGTGCAGCCTAAAAGCATGTTCTGTTTCTTCTGTCCTCAAGTTATAAAAAAAAGTCAACCTTGAGAAATGTGGGTTGTTTTTTTTCAAGTGTTAGAAATAGTTTTTGTTAGCATCTTGTCAGTTGCAAAAGTGCAGACAAGACACAGCTGGGACGGGGAGCAACATTCTGGCTAGGAGGTAATTTGCCTATGATGCTTATTCCTAAAAACAGTATCTTTCATATTGCCATATCTTTTTCCTACCACCTGAGAAATGCTTTTACATAAAAATTGAAATTACTAATGTGTATGGGCCATAATGGTAAAGTATACTATGGTCTCCTTTGCAGCGCCATATGCATATGCAGGAAAGCTGGGGAGGGACTCTATCAGGGAGTGTAGCAATAGGACAAGGGGAGGTGACCTTGCCCGTGGCAGGGGTTTTGGAACAGGATAATCTTTAAGGTCCCTTCCAACCCAAACTATTCTATGATTTTAGCATATGTCCTTATGTAATGTATAGATGCTAGGGTAGGGTGTGTATATAGACCGAAACAGTCCCGAATGTGCCATAGATCCTTGGACCACAAAGGGTTGTTGATGTGATTTAAACTTTTTAAATTGTGGTTTTGATCCATGGGATAAGGGTCACCCCACTGATAAGGAGAACTGTATGAGTTATTGACACTGTTTTCAGTCTAGCTGTAATAATTTTCACATTTTGCCCTGGAGTTCGGGCCTCCTCTACATCAGATTTAAAGGGTTGCATTGCAGTTTTGCTGTCTGTTTACATGATGTGACTCTAGATGTGCTGACCATGCTATCTAATGGTGTATGTGCTGATCTTATCTGTCTGAGGATTTCATATTGTCACCCAAAATCAACTGCATCTAGGAAAATGTGAAAATCGTACACTGAAATCATAAAATGCCACCTTTGAGATATTTGCAGTTTGTGTGGACTTATGCATTTGTTCTGGTACATTTATTATGGCTACCACTAAAAAGAAGAGATGCAGCAAAATATGTAGAATATGAGTAGGAGTCTGTCCCGTTCCAAACCTACATAGTTTTCACTGCATTTTTTCTGAAAGAGTTTTCTGTCCTACACAAAAAGATGAGGGGGGGAAGTGAAATGAAAATTGAAAGAATCCGATTAGAGTCTATGTGTGTGCTTGTGTGTATATGTGGATTAGGTGAAGGGAGAGGATCTCTTGATTCTAAGACTATATGTTTTTATCTTAATTTCCCAAGGAAAATTAAGCTTTGCTGTTATCTTTCTCATGTAACTATGTTTGCTGGTCTGTTTGTCACGAGAAGCTGGATAAGTCATTGTAGCAGAAAGAGTTCAGGTAACCAGCTATCAGATTGTTAGGCCCAAAATGTGGTAAAATCAAATTGGAAAATAAATATTTGTGCTTTACACCTGGAAACATATCTCTAGTCTATCTTCAGTCTGTGTTTGTGATCATGCTTTTTGTTGTCATGCCATCTGTACTTGACCCAGAGAATAACACATGTTCAAACCTACAAACACAGATGCCAGTGTTTTGACTTTCAGTTCTTAATCTAGGTGAAATGATCATCCAACGCAAACCTCGTCTTTCTTCCTTCCATTTGATTTCTTTTAGTTGGCAACTGTCACAGAACTGAGGAGGTTCCGAGCTGTATTCTGGGGCTGAATTAGTTCTTGATGTCAACTAAATTCTTTAAGAGGAGTTACAAAGGCGACGGAGGTGAGCTCTTGTAGCTAGTGACAGAGGGTGAAACAAAGAGCAATGACTGCAAATTGTGGTTTGAAAGAGATTCAGATTAGACATTAGGAAAAAAACTTCTTTGCTAGGAGAGTAGTGCGGTGCTGGAGCAGATACCCAGAACGGCTGTGGAAACTTCATTCTTCATTTTTGGACTTGGGTAAACAAAACCTTGTGTTGGAGATAGTCCTGCTATAAGTGAGAAGTCACACTGGATAACTTCCAGAGCTTCCAATGTTTCTGTGATTCTCAGAGTATGCAGTTCATCGTGGTCAATAACGAAACTAATAGTCAAGTTAAAGTAGCAGCATTCCCCTGTCAGACACAGTTAAAATTTGTTCAGCAGTTGATACAGTCTATATATGGCTTTAATCGATCTATGGTTTTTTTGTTCATGCTCTGCTCTGTGTTATTTCTGTAGTCTCTTGTTTGTCTGAGTTGAATATTTTAAAATTAAAAGTTATATGTGATAGTTAAATATACCTAATGAAGAGGAGATAGAAAAGAGCTGGAAAAAATGTTTCTTTTGAATCTGTGTTTGTGTGTACATTTGTTGCATTAATACCTAATAGATATTAAGCAGCCTGTATAGATAGATAGAGCCTTATTATATGCTATATTGTGTGCAGGGAAGAAGTCCTTCCCTTCAGTACTTTGCAGTCAAGGTGTGCTGGGCAGCTGGTTGTTACACCACATCTTAAACCACATGAAATGATATCTCAGCATTAAAACCAGCAGTTTATCAGCATTATCTTTGAAGAAAACTCTATGAGAAATTCATCTTGGGTTGTAGACAAAAGCACAGAAGTTCCCCATGGAAACTTGTGGTTAGCAAAAATGGTTAGTAAAAACCACTCGCCCTTTTGATATGAAATAGTGGCTTCAAATCTTATGGATTAGAAATAAAAAAAAAAAGTTACATAGGGAAGAGGCCTGCTGAGTTCCTTATTCTGCTGGAACGGTGAAGGGTCTGTCTGTACAGAAATGAAAGGAAGAAATGATAAAATGAAGTAATACACCCATCTGCTGCAAAGATTGCTTTAAATGGAACAATGTGTAATTTTTCAAGGAAGGAAGACCGTATGTATATATATATCTATGTATACATACACATATATGCTTGAGAAGTGAACTGATGAGGACATTTATCTGTCTTTGCAGGGAGGACGTGTTCCTGTTAGGATTGTTCCACAGGAAAAAAGATGCATTATTTAGACCCCACCTTGCTGTTAGGGCTTATAGGGAAGGCCAAGGTGATGGCAAAGCTGAAGTTAGTGTTTGTTGTATTACTACTTGTTTTCCCTCCCCTTTTCCTCATTTTTCCTATGCTTCTTACTAGGCTATTATCACATGGTCACGCTATGTAACTTAGGGATCTAAAGTTAATATCCTGGACTGATAGACAGCCATTGCGTAAACTTAGGGCATACAGTCTAAGCTAAAATTTGGCTGCTGGTTATTCAACATACCTTAACATACTGTGCATTCACAGATGGCACATAATTGTATGTTCAATTGTATGTTTAAATTTAAGAAAGTTAACAGCATTTTGGTAACATTCAAAGTTCTGTATCAGTTGTGTATTGTTTCATGTGGTCACGTGATTTTGTTAAATATCTTGGTTTACCCAGAAGTGAGTGCTTCATGTTGTTACAAAAGGAAAAAACAAATTTGTGGCAGTTTCACTTACGGTTTGGCAAGCTTCACTTTTTTGGGTATAACATAGATACAGGAATAAGGATGAAATCCCTTTGAAGACTGAAGTGCAAAACAAGAATTTCTAAACTTCTGAAGCTACTGAAAATCAGACCTGTTTGTTCAAAGGTGGCCTAAGAACAGAAAACTTCATATGGTCAGTTGAAAAGATTGGCAAATGTCTGCTTCCTTATTTGAGAGGTAAATAATCAACATGAAAAAACCTGCTAGAATGTCTTTGGAGATGCCTCAAGAAAAGATGCCTTCATGGATCTTCCTAAAATACTGTGTCTCATCCATTGCTGATGAGTGAAGCTGCATTGTTACCTTTAATTTAGGAAGCATATTTTTTCTGTTAAGGAATCAATTTCTGAGTAATAACGTCACCATTTTTCCCCTCTACTTAGCAGTACAAGAGGGAGGTTCTGAAAGCAACAAAAATCATTATGTAGCAAGAGAGATGCTTCACAGAGGGCAAGTTAAAGCTTAATTTCTGACTTTTGAATAGGAGTGCATAAAAATCTCTATGTGCCTTGATTGTTACCTCCTCCTTTTCCCAAAGTGTTTCAGTCAAAAATGAATGTTGAATGTCACTTGCCACGTTTAAACCATGCTTATATGAGGAGTAGGACAAGAGTTTAAAAAAAATTGATACCGAACCCCTGATAATTTCAAATACATTTAAAAAGATTAATAATTATTTCATTTCTTCTAATCCAAGATAGATGCAGACTCCAAAGTTTGCATTCTGATCCTGAGAATTAGGTACTCAACCAGCTCTGCAACAATTTGAAAACACATGAGCCTTTAAATTAGAATAATCTGTATTTTTATTCTTTCTTTAGACGAAAAGAATTGCTTATGTATGTGAATGTAGCATTATGAGAGAACTTTTGCTTTCTCTACACACACAGTGTTTTGTCTGAATGAGGAAATAATCCTTTGCATTAGAATTATAAACATAAGCACTAGTATGAATGTTTTGAAGTTTACGTCTTCGGGTGTATAGAAATACATTGCTATGCTGGCTTTATAAACTTTGGTATTAAGAGATACATGTTTCCCAGATTCAGTATTTTCTGTATTTGATCATTTCTCCGACTCTTGCTGGCCGTGGATGACACTGAACAAGTCATTTCCTTCCATCTGTAAAATATCTAAGAATTTCATATGTAGAAGTTTGTAAGTGATTTTTGATGAATCTTAGAATTTACAGTACAAAGATTTGTGTATACAACCAGAAATATTGATGAATATTTATGTAATGTATCCTTAGAACGTTCCTAAAATGTTAGGCTATGATGCTTGTTAGTATATAGATACTTGGTGGTTGGAAATAGCAAATAAAAAGGGCTACAATGAATTATAGTAGTATTAACTACAATGTTTATTAGGAATTGGTTTTAAATTGTATGAGAAACTTGTATGGAGTGTAGAATATGCTTCTAGGTATCTTTCTGACCATAAAAATCTTGTTAGAGTCCTGTGAATGAATTCTTGGTTTGAATACTTAAATTTTGTGTGCAAATTCTACAGTTGGGCCTGTATTTGTTATAGTTTCTTGTAGTACAAAGAATTTGCCCTTGGTTCCGGTATGTTGTTAAATTTTTCTGATTTGTAATTTCTTGGCATTATTCTTCAGTAATTTCCACAAATACTATGTATATAGAATTTAAGCATGCATTTAACTTTTCCTCTGACAGTTATCTGATCCAGTTTACTGCTCAGGTGCTCTGAAACGTCATTGAGAGAATGAGGACAAATGACAGGCGGGTGAGGTAGGCACTACAAAGAGACTAGATTTTGGTTTTCTAGGTCTTAGAGTTTATGGGTTCGTTGATCTGTCATCTCTGACCTTCCACCCACCTGCCTCCTCCCCTCCCTTTTTTTCCCGTTGACTGGATTCAGTTACATTTGATGGAAGACTAGAGATATCAAAGAGAATTTAGTTCTGTCTTTTCAAAGAGACCAACATCTGGGTAGAACAAGGAGCCGAATAACCTGACTGAAGGGAGGATGCCCTGGAGCTTGGGCTTATTAGGTTGCAGAGAAGTCATATGGGAGACAGACATTTCAACTGGCTTAGGCATAGAAAATTTTACATGAGAATTTAGAAACAATTGTGAGACAAATGCATTGGAAATCAAGCTTTATTATTACTAGGTTAAATGGATGCAAATCATTGTGCATCCTTAGATTCTCTTTTGCCTTCTAATTTGCCTCAGCAGACAAAATTAAAGGAGTTGTTTGTAGGTTCTCTAGTTATATGTAAATTCTTAAATATTGGTAGAATATTAATGAGCTTTCCTAAATTAGTTGTTTATTTGAAATGTCTTTTATCACACTGTCTCTCCTAGCATCTAAGAATCTGGGCTATGAGTCTTATGGGCCAGGCAGATCCTAACTAGAATTTCTTTTATATGAGGAAGACTGCTTTTCTTAACCCTTCTCAGAAGAGATTGATGTGTTGACATCTTTCTGTATGTTCCAATATGCAATCTAGAATGCAATTTGTGTGATTTTTTTTTTCTAATTTTTTTTTTTAGAAAAAAGAAACAAAAAACCCAAACCAAAGCCTCAAAAGAACAGACCCCATTAAAACTCTTCTACAAAATATTTGTATCTTTGAGATTCAGAATGGCAAATTTGAATGAGGATATCGTGTAAAGGATAGATGAGTATCTAAACAAGAGCTTTCAAAAAAAATTTAAAAAATATCTATGACTTTTTAAAGGCACTTTTATAATTCTTTCTTCCTACATATACATATACAACCTCACCTGCTCCAGAAAACCACAGTTAGATTGGATTATAACTCACTTTAAAGTATGTCACAGACATGGATAGTCGGATAGAGTGCACCCTCAGATGCATCTTTAAGTTCCTTCCAACCCAAACCATTCTATGATTCTATGTCTTCATGCTTGTCTGATAGGAGCTTTTATTAGGAATATTTTGTTAAATTATAATGGTAATTAAAACTTTATTGATTTTAGAATATATTGTGTGTATAGCTTAGTTACACAAGAATAGAGTACTCCTCATTTTTAATTCTCTTGTGTAGTAAAGTGATAGTTTATTTTGCACAGTGTAATTTATATATGAGGACAACTCTGTACAAATATTTATGTGGTTGGATTATACATTTGGACTACCATGGATACTGTGCAAAAAAAAGCCCCGTAAGCATACTGACATGCACAGGACAACTGTCAAATTTATGAAACATTTACTAGGTTGGTCCTTCAATTTTTTTTTTCCAAGAAATTAGTGGAACTGCTTTTTAAATGAATTTTTTAAACTAGAATTATTATTTTTTTTTTATCAAGTTCCATTCTGGAATTAATTTTCACTTATAGCTGGGAAAATGGGAGTTTCAGTAATGGGGAAGTAGGCAGATGCAGGGCTAGCAAAAAATGGAAGCATACAATATTTTATAGAATATTTCTTCAGGCCAAAGAGTATTCATAATGAAAGTTCCAATTTCTGTTCTTGCAGTTTCATGTCAAGACACAATGACAACTTATGCTTTTTAAAAAATTGCACAAGAATAAATAGGTGAAGGAAAAAACTCTGCAAGTAAATTTTTCTCTAGAAAGTAACACTGAAGGCTTTACTGCAGTGACTTGGGCTGTGAAAGCTGGAGGAAAAAATGAAGGGCACCTAATGAAAAACACCTGTCAGTTGTCTGTGTACATATATTTTTGTTTGGAATCCATATAATAACAAAAACATGGCCTGAAGCATATGCTAGGCATATCCTTTTACCAGAATGGCAATCAATATAAAATAATCTAAACCATTTAGATAGGTAATAAGACATGAAAATCTGGGTTCTTAAAGATGACTTTTACGTATTTAAGTTATTGTGACTTTTCAGAGAAATCTAGCAAAAAGACTAATGACACTACTCCCTAAAACATCTTGAATGAGGTAAAAAATACTGCATAAATAAAGATGAGCAAATACGTTGTATTAATACTTGATTGCTAAAAGAAATTGTCAGTGACTTCCTACTATTCTCTTAAATTTTCATTGCATATTTTTGCTTTATACAGACTGGCTAAAAGGTTGTTTGAAAGAGAACAAGGCACAGAATACGGTTAAAATGCTTGTGGAAAATAATTTGGAATATTTTGAAAGCACATAACTTACCACTGATACTATTTGTGCACTGTAAAAGCTACATAAACGTAGGTTTCTTCTGTGCTAGACTGGGAACCATTCCCAGCTTTACGGGCAGGTGAGTGCTACGGCTGCTTTCTTGGAGGCCTGGGGATACAAGTTGTGCTCTAAAAGGTCCCTCGTGCACCTTGGAGAACACCTGCCCAAAAAAATATATTAAGCATGATGTCTGTTACATAGACTAATGCAGCTCAATGAAAAAGTGGCTGATTCTGGTGAGACAATAAATTTGGGATATCTCATCTTTTGATACAAGATTGCAATTGCTAGTTGAAGGCACTTAACAAATGGATTATATCTGCTCTTTCATGAGGTAAGAAATAATAAGCTAGATGCCAAGACAAATGTCTTGCAAGACAATTAATTAATTGCTTGAAAAATTGATAGAATACACGAAAACAGAATTTTCATGGGGGGCTCTTGGTTTCTGTTTTTGGTTTGGTTTTTTTTTTTATACCTAACACTTGACCTGTAGGAATAATTTGTTACTAATACTTGGACTTCCACAAGGAGATAGATACGTCTGTGATAAGAAGAGGGTTTAGTTATGGACGTGCTATACTTGAGCTCACAAAAATAGCATTTTAAAGAACATGACTGTACTTTTGACTACCTAGTATATACTGTGAGATGGAGGTGTACTTCTAGGGTGAGAGATAGAGAGGGAGAGATTTACAGTGCTGTATGAAATGCAAATTTTTTTAGATGATGGAATAGTTTTGATTCTGCAAAATCTAACTAGGTTTAATTTGTCTATATATTGAATAAATCAAGTATGTTTACAGAGTTGGTGATACCTTCCCTGGCCCCCTAATCTATGACCTAACTAAATAACTCTGTGTACTTGGCAAGTAAATGAAACAAAGGCCAAAACTGAGATGAAATAAACTGACTTTTATAATGCTCTCAGCTGCTAAGAAGTAGTTAATAGATTCTAAAGGTACCTGTTTCCATGTAAAATTTTCAGTGGTGTAATTTGGCTTTGGCAGTCTGCTGGTGAGTACAGATTAAGATCTTTGTTCAACAAGGCTATGTGAATAAGGTAACATAATAGTAGCCTTCCAGACATGAGTCTGCATCTATTTCTTTAATGATTCTTTTAGAGGTGGAGTGAAATGTCAAGAAATGGTTTTTAGAGAAGCAGTATCAGTTTTCCTACCATTATTCTAGTTCTTTTCAAAATTTATGTGTTCATTCATATTCAGCATGTAACCCCTTAATCCTTTTCTGAAGAAGTGCTAGTTAACCAGTTGTTCTGCATGCTTACTCTTCTCAAACTGTTTCTCCAGTAACACATCCCTGTAAAACTTCATCCTCTTTTCCTCAAGTCAGTATTCCCTTTTTTTGAATTCTAATCCTGTCTCTTAACACAGTTGCTGTCTGTTTCAGTTTCACGTGGTGATTTGCTAAGAATTTTTTTCTTAGCATCCAGATAGTCAATGAAATCATTGTAAAGAACTGAACTAAGACCAGGTTCCACTTTGGAACTTGCCCTTCCTGGCCTTCTTCAGCATGTCCTTGCTTTCTGACAGTGAAACTCAGTACACCATTTGGGTCTAGTTATCCAGTAAGTTTTGTCTCTGTTTTAAGACAGTTTCAGATAAAAAATGTCAAATTTGCTTCTAAGAAATGTCAAGCAATATTTGAAGATGCGTTGAAATTAAAATATGTGGCTTCCGCTGCTTCTCCTTTAACTCTGCAGTTTACATTATCCTATCAGAGAAGTTAGACTTGGTTTGCAGTAATTTATTCTTAGCATATTTAGATTGTTTGCCATCTCACTCCTATCTGTTTTCCAGGTTCATATAAATAATCTGGTAATTAGAGCCAGTACTTCTAGGAAAAGGTTTAGCTGATCAGCCTGTAATTCCCCAATTATTCTTTTTTCCCCCAATTTTTATATCTAATGGTCTTTCATTAAGTACTACCTTACTGCATTCATCCATGAGTTTTCAAATGCAATTGCCAAGGATATTAAAATTGCTTTGAACTGTCTTATAAAATGTTGGATGAAGTTCTTCAGAGTTGTCCTTTTTTGAAAACATTTACTTTGCCTTTGTACTCTGATTTCTTTTTCTTTGGCCTGGGTTAGTCATCTTTGTTCTGCTGATGTTTATAATGAAGCTTGATGAAGAAAAACATTTGAAAATGTTTTTGATATCTTTTTGATATCACCAATCTCACCACAGAGTAGCAGATAAACTTTGGTTATACATCTAAGGCTATACAACTGTAGTGAAATTATTAGTTGCTATTGCTAATACTTTTTACTAATGCAGTCCCTCGTGCCTTTTTTTTTGGTCTGGCCTTAAGTGTTTATAGTGTTGTTTTGTACTCAACCTTCGTAATTATACTAAGTTTCCTCTTTCTGAATGTTCTCTTTTTATGTTTGAGGTCAGTCAAAACCACACGATTTGCTTAGTTCAGTCTTTCAGTTTAAAAAACACTTGCTGTTTTTTCTACAGCCTGTTTAATGGAACTGCAGGTTTGGGTTCCTCCTTAGAATTTTCTCAACTTTGAGATTATTGAGGACTGCAAGACCGTAGCTTTAGTTTTATTCTTCTCATTCCTATCCTCTCTGAGGAATGTGAGCTCTCTCATGCTGTAGCTGCTTTTTGCCAAAGTGCTTTTCACTTTCTCATTCTCAGTCATTTCCTTTGTATTGGTTGTATCCAGAATTTGAAGAGCCTTTTACTACTTTCTTCACCTTTTAATAATGTTTACCAGTGCATTCCAAGAACTCGAGGGACAGTCTGGTGCCTTAGTGACTAGTAAAATGCAAAGGGAAAGGAACCAGGATCTGATTTGTGCAGTCTGTTACACACCTAGAAGCATATGTTCACATGGCATATTTATCACCTGTGGGAAATTTGCACCAGGTGTTGGTCCTAGGTGTGTACCACACGTCTGTGAGTGATGCAAAGCAGACTTCTTCACATATCTGTGTGCATGCACAGGGAGCATACTGCTTGGGGAGCTTTGAGAAGATACGCTTTCTCTCTGGTATAGTAGGTGCCTTTTGTTTGCCTTGCATGTGCAGTGCTCCTGTGCACAGCTTCAGCTTTGGTTCCACCGGAGGGGAAGCTGTGCTGAATGCACCAGCGGTGTGTTTCACTGTGTGCTCTGTAGCTCCCAGACTGGATGGAAGGTGCGTTTGCACCTGAAAGAATCCCGTCAGGAGCCCAAGCCACTAACCTAGATGCTTCTCTGTGTCCTGCAGTACTTTTCTCAAATCCCTAAGAAATTAAAGTTCTGTGCCTTGAATTAGTCTGCTGGCTCTTTAAAAGACTGATACAGCTCATTTTTAAGAGTCAAATGAGCCATTTCATCAGCTAATTATGTCTTAATTATGCATTTGAACATCCATGTCCTCTGTGTATTAAGCTGTTTTGTGTGAGGTCTTCAAGATGTTTTCCTCCTGTAATGTTCCTATGAGTAGCCATCTCTTTATCCTATTTCATACAAAGCATGTTTTGTACATGTTTCTGTGTTTAATCTTGACTGTGGAGTTTAGTCACTACTTACTTCCTCATTTTTTTGAAAACAGAAATGAACACTTGGAGCGGCACATGTTTGTCTGCTTGTACTGTGCTTTACAACCTTTTACTAACCTTTTTATGACCTTTTTCTAAATCCTGTCAAAGAGAATTGACAAAAAAAGGTATTCTGGACTACGCTACTGAGGGACCATGTTGCTACTGTACCTGACATTGCATATGTAGTCAGCTTGTAGACTGGCTCGGTGAATAGCACACTGATACATAGATGAAAAATAACTTCTTGGAGCTTTCAGTAGAGTTTTTGAGCTTCCTTGTGGTACATGCAATAGTTGAAAGTACAATTCTGAAATCAATGTATACCAGTTGGAGGTATAGAAAGAGTAGTTTATCAAATTAATAAACTGTCTAAAAATAAACTAAAAATAATACATTAACATTGAGCAGGTAGATTTTACTCTAAATAATTTTATCAGTTCACCAAAAGAAATGTAGCTGAAGGCAATGCTTTTTCTTCTACCTGTGGTTGCACTTCAGTAAACATTTGTAACTTTTTATTAGTTATATCTGGAAAGCTCTGCTTTCTGTCAGAAAATAGATTTTACTTATGTTTGCAGAAACAATTTTGAATTTTATTAACCATGTTTCCAGATACATACCCAGGGAAATGATTTACTAAAGACATAATTTAGTGGTTTACTGAAGATCTAATATGCAGGGAAGAGTAACAGAGAGGCACAAAGCTCATTAAATGTCACTTACAAAAGTATAAACGATCTACTTGTGCATTTTGAATGCATTAAGGAAAACTTGCTGTTCTGCAGTTGAAGTTGCATCATTTTTTTGAATTTAGTCTAAGTTAAGGTCACAGAAACATAGGTGTCCATTTAATAAAAAAAAAAAAAGTTTTCTAGTTTTCTTCCTCACTTAATATTCCTTCTCTGGTCTCTTGTCTTTGTGTAAATATTCTAGGCAACATTCTCTGTTAGTACAGTCTTACTTCTAGACTTTTTTTTCCCCTATTAGTGTATTTGATTTCTGTAGTCTGATGTTCACTAAGTTTTGATTATTTGGGGTTATGTATGATGTCAAGGATTCCTGAGTGGTTTTCAAGTACTAGCCAGGTCCAGGGCTTCCAAGTGGAAATGAGGATCTGGTGCATTCAGCCCAGGAAGGCTGTGGGCAGCGGTTGCACGGAGGAAGATATGTGGTTGTTGAAGACTTTCCTGACTGGCTGTGTTACTAAAAGTGAACAGCATTTTGCAACCATTTTTTAGGTAATGATCAACTAATAATGTTTGTTAAATACAAGAAGGAAAGAAAAAGCCATGTATGTAAGCAAATCTTCAGGGTTTGGATTTCTTCGTTGAATTTTCATTTAAAAATAAAGTGCGACACATTTGTTCTTCATTGAATGTATATATTGCTGAATGTCTTCAATTACGTGCCAGTTTGTGGTACAGCCAGGTAAGTGAGCCACTATTGCCACAAAGACTACTTTCAGCTAGAAGCTGTAGAAACAAGAAAATTATTTGGAAGGGGTTATCTGTCTTTTTGGATATTTTTTCTCTTCTGCCAGGGAAAAAAGTGAAAAAGTAAGTATCTCTTTCCAGTACTTCACCTGTATTTATTGTCACGTTTCTGTTTCCTTGTGTGCAGACTCCAGAGCATCAGACTCTGTTTATCTTCCACCCACTGCTTTCTGAAACTACGTTAATGTGCCTCAGCTGTCTTTGCTTCTGTCAAATCCATAACTAATGACAAAATGGTTCTTTAAAAATTAATCAGACTGTTTCTGGGGGAGTGAAGGAGTGATCTGCATGTAATCACTTTATCCAGAGAGGAGAAAAATATTCAAACATGTAAATTCATAGTATGTAAAAAAGCATACGGCTTAGAAATGTGTACACTGCTATATTTTGTTAAATGTTCCTACAGCTCCTCAACTCATTCTCCAACCCATTTTTAAAATGGATTGCTACAAGTGAATCAAATATGACTCATAAATCTCAAGGCATCTTGGGTTAGCTATGTTAGGGTATTCAAAAATGTCTTTAAATTCAAGTAGTGAATTTCAAAGTGTTTATAAAGTTATGTAGCATCATGACTTTCAAAAGGAACTTTTCTCATTTTCCACTTTTCTTGGACCCACTTAAAGATTTGAAAATCACATAAATATTTTCCTTTTTTACCAGCAAGCACCAGCTTGCTACTGGTAGGAAATAAATGAGTAAATTATCTTGCATTATTTTTACTACTGAATATGTGTTACAATTTTTTAAACTGTCACAATGGCCTTGCTATGGCCCTTTTCGTAAGAAAAATAAAAAAGCTGTATTCAACCCTAGCTGACTAAGAGTCTAAAAAAAATTTAAGACAAGATGAAGATGATGAATTTTATATTTATCCACATGAGTTTCCACTACTTGGTTTTATATTATGGATTATAGTGAAGTTATGGATCATCTGAAACAGTAGATTGTGTTGTCTGGATTATGTGGAAATCAGTTTTAGTTTCCCTGAAGGATGTCTGTACCTTACAGAGTTTTTTCACTTAGCTCTGGCAGAATGTTTTCTATATTAACCAGACGTGAAAATCTGCTAAGTTATGCGTATTTTTGCAATGGTAATTTGTACGAACTCTATAAAGAGGTCTTTTTCTAATAGATGAATGTAATTAGGATTTATCGACAGAAATCCATACACATATATAAATATTAAAAGGTGATCCTTTCTCATCAAAATCAAAAAGTATAAATCAGTTTTATGAACTTGTGAATTTCAGGACTAAATGAAGACATTTGAGTGACAATTTTTAATCCATCAATAATATTCTCTGTAGGAACTATGAAGTAAACAGGATGGTTGTGGAACAATGCCTACTTGGGCAGCTTGACATCTGCATCCTAAAATTGTCAAATGTGTCTCTTGGTGATTCTAAGTGGTCTCCTTTTTCCTATCGGACAAGATTCAGAAAAGTGCAGCCAAGATTTTTGCTTTACTATTTATGAAGTCTCCAAGATGAATAAGGCTTGTTGGGTAAGTTTGAGCAGTAAAGCAGCAGGTGCAGAGATACTGCACATTGGAAGAAACACTGTATTTCAGTTGAAAATTAAATTTTCAGTATTTGTGAGGTTGCTTGTTCAAAGGTTGGAAAATCCTTCTCGTTGAGAGCAACAAGCTGGAATGGTTTTCTGGTATCTTCTGATCTAAATTGATTGGCATGTCTGAAAACATGTCAATTTTGTGCACATTTTAATAGGATAAATTGGCCCATGTTTCAGTATATTGGAGATCTTACGATATAGCAGTAGCAGTAGAATATAAATTCAACGCTCTTTGTCATGTTATTTTTGCTTATAATGGTAAATCTTTTGGACAAAAACCAGATACTCCGAAGTTGCCTTCAAGTCTAGCATTCTGTTTTTATGATATTAGTATGCATGAATGCCTGTGAAAAAGAGCTGCAGCTGAAGGGGTGTGCTTTTGCTCATCATACACTAAACCTAATTTGGTCTTTCTTTGTCTCGTGAAATGTGGAGGGAATCTGAACTAGGGTTCTAATCATTTCTGATTGCACCCATTTTTTTTCTTCTCTCCAATTAGAAAAGAATTACAATTTGCGTGACCTTCTTGGGGTAATAGTGAAGCAGAAGCTGTATTGCCATGAAAGGAGAAATCAGTCAGTTGAGTAAGCAGTGACCGATACAATTGAAATAGGTAACTTAGCAGGAGGAAGTAGGGAGTTGGATGAGGAAAAAATAGCTGGGGATGTATTTGTGTTTTGGGAATGTTTATTTTTACAATGGAGAACAAGGGCAATTTTTTAGACTACAGAAATAGTAGTCTAGTTTAGATGTAGAGTTTTGAAGCTGTAGAGTTTTGTCTACATTGTAGTCTTTATGAAGAAGGGACTGTAGAAGAAAAATTCTGCAACAAAATTAAATATTCAATTATTAAATCAGTTTAGGTCAAGAAACATTTCCAACTCGAGGAGACTAACAGAAGAATTACATTTTTATTTACAATTCTTTTGTTAAGAGAATGTAATTTACTTGCATAGGGAAGTGTAAATATTAAGCTTCATAGAATGTATATGATATAATTAAGCTCAGAGGTAGTATGCTTAAAAATGCACTGTTTTAGTTCCGACTGTATGTAACGTATGTTGTGTTTTAATCTTTACTGCATTTTTACACAGAGAACAAATTTGATTTAAGCTGATTTAGAGAATGCTGTACTTCTGCCTTGGTTAGAGTTTGAAGCTAAAAAAGTTTTCTGTGATTTGACTGCAAGTCTTAAGAATATCAGTATTTTTAGAACAATTCTTTTAGTGATTATAAACAAGCTAACTAACTTCCTTAGTGCTCTTTGTAACTGGCACAGATTTTCTATGTTTCTGTCAGGATGAGGAGAGTCTCCTGCATTCCTTAAAATAAGTTAAGCAACAATAACATAAATACTTGAGGCCGGATGGAAGTGGTCATTTAGATCTGATCTCCAAGCCTGGAGGAATAGTTGTCTGTGAACTTTTTAATTTGCCACACACTTCCAATGTTAGGCTGTTCTGTGTTTGTTTTTCCATCAACTGTATTCTGTGTTTGCACATGCATGCTTCTTGCATAGCTCCCTGAACGCCAGCCAGCACTTGAGAGCACTTCACATTGTGTACCCACAAAAGGAATCTGTTTCATGGGGAACCTGGTAGTTTTGCTTCTTTTACCTTTAGGATTATTTCCAAGGAAACCCAGCAGTTCTTTCAGAGCTGTAGAAATACTTGGACCATCGGTTTTAGGAGGCACAAGTTAATATGAGAGTAAATTTTTACTAGTCAGTGCATGTGCTAGTTTAGCTGCAAGAGATAAATTTTCAGAGAGCTTGGTTCCATTGCTCATGAAACCTCACCTCTCCTTGGTATTTGATGAGTGATTAGGACTTTTTTGAGGGGAACCTGGGGAACAAGAACATAGTGGAATTTACTGACTGAAATCAAGCATGAAGAAGTGTAGGCAACTGTTCGGTTTTTTTAAAATAAAATTTTTATTATTTTTTTTTTAACCCGAGGATAATATATTCTATAAAAGGTACAAACTGAGATTGACCTTTACAAAAGTAGAAAACACAATTAGGGTGGAGCTGTAAAACTGTTGACATCTGGTTCTCTATGCAACCTCTGTACCTGGAACCACTTATATACTGTGTCCTAATTTATTTGCAATATTAGAGCAGGAAATCACATTTGTACAGCTCACTGCAAAAATACCTTGAAGTAGTGAAGATCTAGTAGATCTAAAGTGATAGGTCCATGCCAGCTGTTCCACTGGTGAAGAAAGCATTTCCCATTACTTTTTTTTCTAATGGACAGAAGATGGAGCATAAATGTCTTTGGAAGAGGAGGAATATCACATACCTCCATACTAAACAAAACCAAAACTCCTAATGCACCAGGAGGAATATATATGTGTTAGAACTTTGAGGCTATACCTCTGGGGTTGAACTGGGACTGAATAGTGAAGGAGGCTGTTACCAGCATGGAATCATCTTCGTTGGTTGCAAATTTTAAAGTGTATGTGGTGAATGAGGCGGGAAAAAAGAGAATGGACAATGGCATTGTTCATAAAGGCGGATGCTGTTTTGGGGGATTGTATTCATCCCCTTACCTGCTGCTAAATACCTTTGTGGAGCAGGTCAAGTAACTTTTCACTATATTGCACCATCATGAGTGTAACAACTATCGGTATTACAACCCTGCAAGGCAGGTGAAATTTTTATTGGCAGCCTTAATTTTTGCACTTTTGAAGTTTAGAATGTCTGGCTTTGCAAACTTAAAAATCTTTTTGTGTGTGTGTTCAGATCTATAATGTGCTAGTTCAAAAACATACAAAGGGAGTGGAAGCTATTTGTACTGATGTCTGTGTGCTTTATCATTAGGCTAGGAAATCTTAAACCCTTCTTAACCTTTTGCCAATTCACCTAATAATCTAGACAAATATTTATAATACTGTTTTCATCCTGCAGCTTGTCATTTCATCACATTTAGTGATGAAATATTGTATGTTTAGAAAATATCTGTAAACAGTTCTCATTTAGAAAAATACTGACATAGTGGTATAATTAAATATTTTTAGCAAAGTGGTTTTGGTTCAGGTGGTCAAAGTTTCTGTTTCTGTTTTCCTGGGCCATTTGTTAAACCTTATAGCAGAAGAAAATCACAGCCAAGACAAAGATTTTTTGATTAAGTCATACGGTTCATATGGTCATATTATAATCTTTTTACATTAATCAGATTCGTATTCAGAAATGGTTCTAATTTGTACTCACTCTAATTTAAAAATATATTGTATGTATTAGGTTTGAGAACACTAATATCTTAAATGAATTCATGTTATGTATGGGAGCGAATTATATATGGTAACTAATGCTAATGAGCAGCCTAGTAAATTGAATTCAATCCCATAATCTCACATCAAGTCCATTCATCGCTCTTCCAATCCAATGATCTGGAACTTCATGGTGCAATTAACTTTATTACTTCTAGGCAGCTAAATGTGTTGTCCCTTCTGCAAATATGTGCAGGACTTGGAAGTTTCTTTTATTTGGATCCCCTGAGGCAAATACTCATTGCACAGGGCAGAAAGTTTGAAAAATCACTAGCCTTATGAAGAACATAAAATGTGCATTCCGTCACCAATGTTCTTCTACTTAAAATTTCTACCTGCAGTAGAAATTCTGTTCCTTTCTCCTCTGTTCCCATCAGTTGTTTCTGCTTAAGGGAGGAACATGAGAAATGGATTGAAATGGCCATAGTGATTTTAGGCCTGGTGGTGAACCTTTAAAAGGTTTGGTGGGTTGTGTTTTTTTTTTTTTTTTTAGTTTTATAAAATGATACTTGCTTTTTCTTCCTATCTTCACACTATGCCAATTTGTGTCTTGGACATAAGGACTTCAGCATATCAAAAATCTCATGAGCTAGACCAGTTGTTTGTCTAGCCAAGTACTCCTACCTCCAGCAGTAGTAGTTAGGAGAAGCTCTGTAAGGAGGCAGCTCAAGCCTGTCCCCTCTTATCAGCTTATTTCCCATGCTGCCCCCCAATTCCATATAATTGATTAGGGGTTTTAGAGGGTACATACATTCTTATTTTAGGATCTATTTTAGACCTGTGGTCCATTTATTTGTGTGATGCCTTTTTGATCCTGTTGATGCTTCTGGTTCCGTACTGTCCTGATATGAATTCCAGAAGATCCCTATATGCTATATGAAAAAGAGCATACAAATTTTCTGTAAGTCTGTGTACTTGATGCATAAGGAACCTGAGACATTTCTTGCTAGAGTGGTAATTCCAGGCAAAGGGTTGTCTGCACTTGGCAGTTGGAACATGATAAGAGCTGTGTGTGTAAATCTTATTCTGTCATCAAGGGTAGTTTTCTTACATCTTGTAGTCATCTTGAGTCTTTTATTCTGTGTTCTGAGAATACGCTGTTTTGGAACTATGGGCCTGAATAAAATAAGTGGTGAATCTGGCCAAATTAGTGGTTCTGATACATTGTAAGGCTGCCTTGCACCCTCTTTGATGAGATCCTTGCAGCTATTCAACAGTTGTGTGTACAGCATTCATGGGGGGAAAAATGCAGTCATCGTCTGCCTCATGATGGACACTACTGGTGTGGGATGGGATGGTGGACATAGGTACCTGAGATAGCAGACTTAAAGTAAACGCTTGCTGTAGTATAAGCCAGCTGGAGCGTGGACAGATAAGGAAGCATGGTTAAATTGTCTTGGTCATATTTGATGCTGTAACTGATACTTTAGTGTATTTTTAGTCCATCCTAATTGCAAATTAAAACAGTTCACGGTGGAGTATTTCACTCAAAATGGCACTGGGCAGGCTGCGGGAAGAGGATTTTAATGCATTTCTCTTTGTCCCGCCCACCTCTGCAAAAAGACCACCGATAATCATTGCATCTGTCTTATCAGACTGAATACTCAGTGACATGTGCTTTACATACATGGATCCACAGCTGAAAAAGACAATCTGGCAGGTTTTTTGGTTTTCAGCTGTTTAACTAATTGCTATGTGTGTGAAAACCACTAAATGGAAATAGAAATCAACCATATGAATTTTCATTATCATAAAATACAAACCCTACTCAAACTGTTCTAAAAAAATATGAAAAAATAATGGCTTTATCTACATATAGAGAGTGGTACTTGTTTTTCATTGTGTAGATTACATTTTTACTTAGTATATTTAATGTAGAATTAGCATGCTGTGATGACCTTTCAACTTTTGATCACTGTTTGCTTGAAAAGTAATTTCTTAAGAACTTCAGCTACATAGCAGTGAGGCATTATATGAAGTTTTTGTATTCTGTGTTATCCCTTTTGGCTGTTGCATATTACTAGGATCAAAACATATACTATTTTATATTGGGTCTTAAAAAAAGTTATGATTTCTGGTCTTCTTTTATTACCCACCACTTTGGTAAAAAATACTTATTTTATATATTGTCTTAGGAAACTGCTTAGGAAACTTCCTCAAACTGTTTCCTAAAGTTTTCATTTTAATGAAGAAGGGAATATACACAGACTTTTTGTGTGTGTGTGGATAATATGTTTAAAAGTGTGTCTAAAACATGTAAAAATTTTAAAACATAAGCTATTCTCCCCTAAGTCTTTGATCTCTGTGTTTTGACATATGGCTGTAGATAGAACTGACCTATGTATGGACTGTGGTGTGAAATGTGGTATGAAAGCGCTGACGTTAATTTACTATTACTTTCAATATTTTGTCTCTTGTGAAAGTTTTACTCCTTGACACTTTTGTGTAAGTAATTTAGTCATTACCTCACTCTGTGCCTTTATTTTTTGCACCTTTAAAAAGGACAAGTGTATTTTACTCTTTCTCCAGTTGTGTGCTTCAAGATCAGCGGGCAATGCTTACAGAAGTGTTACTGGTACCAGTAGTAGTATATAACTATTCTAAAACTTTATTCAGAGTAAAAATAGGTGGTTAATAAAGTATCTAGGAGAAACTAGTGCTATGAGGGCAAAGCTTATTTGTGGGAAATACATGTTTTAAGGATGTATTTAATCATTGTTATAGGAATAAAATTAACTTCTTTTATAATTACACTTATCAGGAAAAGAAAGTTATTTTGAATTTTAGTTCATATCAGTGCCCAAATCATAAAAGGGAAAGACTGCTACTTTAAGCATTTCTATACTATAAAGAAATGACATTTTTGTGTGTGTTAGTGTGTCTCTATTGTCATTATAGGTTATATACCTGACACTTTGTATTCACACCTCTTTCATTGACGCACATTGAGTGTTTATGTAAATTCAACCGGGGCCAATGTCACTGTTTCTGCTAGTTTCATATGGTGTATTGCTAAGCAACATGTGTATGAACGACAGTGTTTGCTTTCATTTTATCTCTTTCCTGTCCCCCTTCAGCCCCCCCTTCCCTAAAAAATGACACAAGTTTGAAAGGTGAGTATTAGCTTGTCAGGCAAAACAATATTTTTAGTTCATACCCTATGAATGATGGAAGATGCAGGAGGTAGTGAGGATTTTGGATGTTCTTCAGTTTCATTACTTAAATATTGATGATGTTCTCAACAATATTTTTTTCTTGCAAACATTTTTTTTTGTTTTGCAAGCAATGATTCATTAGTATTTCTTTACACCTCCTGGGCTACATTCACCTTGGAAAATAGTTTTGGAATACTGTTTTTCTCATGTACACACCTATTATATTGTACCTATACAAGGTATGGGTAAATTATATATCTGAGTATCCATTTCAGGTATTGCTGAATTGCCCCTGTCATTGTGCTATCTAGATTCCTGAAGTGTAAAAGTACAATGATAGAACATTATACAAACGTGTGTGTGTATGTATGTGTACAGATATATATATATATATATTTGTACATACATAGAGAGAGAAAGACAGGATTTCCTTAGAGTCCTGGTGTTCTAGTCTCTTAATGAATTTAAACAAAGGAATTACTGTGTCATTACAAGAAGTTGTTTATTGACTTCCTTAAGGTTAAATATATGAAATAAATCTGCAAGGTCATTTTTATGTCCAGTCCACATAGATCTTCTCAGTTCAATGAAGGTATAGGAGTAGCAGATCTGTTTTGGGAGGTACATTAATGGGCACACCAAAACTTGAAGAGAACCTCAACCACACAAGTTTGTGTGGAAAAATGGAAGTAAAATGCACTTTTTCCAGCCTGAACTGCCACTAATGCCAAAACTCAGGAAGGAGGTATGTATGTATTCAGCTATATTTTATCAATTTCAGTTCTATTTTTCACACAATAGACTTTGTTTTTCGATATTAATTTTACTTGTACAGTGCAAACTTTCCTGTCTATGAGGAGATTTTCCAGGATGTTTCACTGGGGTTTTTCATGCGATGGAAACTTCCCAAATCTGGCTTATGTTTTGCTAGGTTTTCATATGGTGGTGTGTTCTGGATATCTTGTCTTTCTACTCTTCTAGAAGGAATAGTTTGAGAAATTCAGAATATGAGTCGTCACTGCTTGTCCTGCTAGATTTGGACTGGGACCAATTAAATATACTGTTTAATGATAGGTTGTCTTGTAAATATCCTGCATTTTAAATCTCAACTGCTTTCTCAGATTTTACCGTGAAAATTAAAAGTATTTCACAGAAATCAAATTTTGTACGTGTTTGATACTATGATATCGTACTATCACATGTACCATGGTTTGGGGATTTTTTTGCAAAAAACATATAGCTAAAAGTCACCAGTAGTGAATTTATTTAATTTTTTTTTTTTAAATTTACGTTGGCAGGCTGACGGTAGCCTTATTCCTATGTTGCCTTTCCTTTTTTTTTTTTGTTTTGTTACATTTTTGAGGAGAAAAAGAATGTCTTTCGTAGAATGTTTGATTACACAAAGGTGAACTCCATTATTTTTCATGTTTGATATTCATCAATTTGCATATTAATGTTTTCAGTGGAAACTAAATATGCTAATTTCACAGCTTCTTAGCAGATACCTTAATCATGAGGATATTTGTATGTTTAAAAAGAAGTGAGGTAAACTGCAGCATTGGTTCATAAAATTGTACTACAGGTCAACCTGAAAATCACGTCTGTTTCAGGGGCCTTATCTCCATAGGGAATAAAAACAGCTGCCATTGAAGTTGCAATTAACCCATAAATTAAAGATTTGTGTTCTGGGTTGGTTGATCCCTCTGCCTTTTACCCCAGTTTATGTAAACAGGCAAGCAAACATTCAATTCAATTTTAATTTTAAAATTGTGTTTGTACACATATTAAATATAGGTAGCCTCTTTACCCTCAAATTATGACCAGATGGATAAGGACTTCAGTGCTTTTGTCTATTGTAACCTGGAATTAGTGTGATGAAAGCCAAGAACCACTGTTTCATAATAAAAATACATAGGAAAAACTAAAAAGGACTTTCTAAATGATAACTGCTCTTCTGAGGCTAATTTAATTTTTTTCTTAGTGTGAAGTTAATTCCTTCCGTGTCTGAAGAGATCATGTTGTAATGTCAAGTTGAAACAAGCTAAAATACATATAAGTGACAGTACAATTAACAGGTTTTCTATCCCAGTGGAGTAGAAATGTAGCACTGTAAGGAGGTCAGCTGTAGGGCTGGGGGGATATCCAAGACAGATGCTTCTACCCACCCAGGCTCTTCTGTATAGCAATGGGAAGGAAGCTTAGAAGCAATGCAACTTAGAGCACCTAAGCTAGGGCTTGCCCTGTTGGCCTGTACCATCCCTAAGTAGTCACCTACTGTCTGGTGGTGGGGCTGAGTTGCATCAAATGACTAAGAACTCTTAAATATGTTGAGAAATTTTTCAATAAATGTTAGTTCATAGAGCACTTCAGTTTGTACTGTTCACAGAATATTATTTATAGAACTTGCTGGATGTCATTTGTACCACACTGTCATTGTATTTAAACTTGATTAATATATCTTCTCACTTCATTTTCTTATACTGTAGGGTAGGTGCTGAATAATTATGTCTGTAAGTTCATGCAGTTTAGAGCTTAGTCATTACATTTCATAGTCAAATTTTACAATTGTCATCCAAATGTCCTCATTTAAATGATATGCATCTCATGAGGCTGTCCCAGTGAGCAAAATTTAAATAAAACGCGTGTCATCTTGTCATTATGAACTCTCTGAAGAGACCTTTCCCTTCAGCTGTATTTCAGTATTAACCCAATTCTTCATAGTAATTTTGGTAACATTGTCACTTAAAATGAATAAAACATTACATTATACATTTCTTGCTTAAAAAAACTCCAGCAACCTTAAAACAATCTACCCATAATGTGTTGTTATTATTACAATAATAACAGTACTTAAAACTAGTTGAACCTTAACTATAAGTTAATGTCTGGAAATTAATATTTTGGTGTCCCTCAGATGGCATCCAATTCAAATGTTGCACAAAGACATTACCAAGGCAGACTGATACCATATGATGTCTGGGAACTAAATTAATATTTAAGAAGTACATTTCCTAAATAGTTTCTTAACAGGAATAATTTAAATTTTCAGAAAGTTAATTTGATGAGGTGAATGTCCTTCTCCCAAGCAGATTTTAATTAAGCCTAAGTAAAATCAATACTTTTAAAAAAAACATATTCAGCAGAAATAAGACAGTTTGTGATATATACTGTTTCAAGCCATTTTTATGAACAAATCTAAGATTTTTATTCTCTAATCATATGTTTAGGGGATTGGCTATTTAGTAGACTTTTAGCTTTCCAGATGCTCAGACAATGCACTTTAAGTACAGTATCCATAGATTATCCACAGAATGCTGTAGATTAGCTATTTTAAGATGTGAATTGTGAATAAATGCTGGAGAAAAAGCAATAGCAGTTGCAAATGTGTTGTCTCAATTAGCTCATTTAAAATGTATTTACAAGTGAAAGAGACAAAGTAGGCAATGCCTGCATGTAATACTGGTAGTTCATTAATATTTTATATACATATGTGTGTGTCTATAAATAAAAGCTTTATGTGAATTCTGTCAACAACAAAGAGTATCTAAATCAGAGGCCTTTTTTGTTTGTTTATTTCACGAGGAGGGCAGTACAAGTTGTTATCACCAAGGACTGATTAGCAAATTTTGGACAATAATGAACGTAGTTAAATTTTAAGTAGAACTTCTTTCTGTTTAGATATTCAGACTTTTACAGTTTTGGCAGAAAGGTTGCTTCATTGCCAGTTGGAACAGTATTTTTAATTTGCTTTAATTTAGTAATTGTAACTCTTGCAAACATATCCTTTTATTGAATAATTTGTAACATGTAATTGATAGTCTTTAAAAATAAGGATAATATATATTCACTTTAATTTCAAACAATTTCCTTTAAATGCTCTTATTATTAACAAACAGTACTTGTTGGATCTCTGTCTTGTTGCGTTACCTGTTTTAGCTAACTTAAAGCAAACCAAGTCACAACTGTGTGCTTTTCTTATTCAAATATTTGGGTTGAAGAAATACTTAAGTTTATTAAATGGCATTTCTGATCAAAGGCATTTGTCTCCAATCAAATAGGTAAGTTGCACAGATACTTCCATGAGAAATCAATAAAGAGTTCTAATAAGTACTATACACAGGTTAAAGCTAACCCAAATGAGGTTTTTTGTGGCTTATGTCTGAGTTGCTAACAGCGCGAAGCAATACAGACCTTACTTTCATTGTAGGAACTATCTCTACTGCAGTTGAGATTGTTACAAAATATTTTTTAAAATCAAGAATGACAGGCCATTTAGTAATGGTTTAATTTTCTGACTTAGTTTGGTTAAATAAAAATTGTATGTCAGTGAACCTCTCCTCCATCATACATGGTCAAAAGAGCCTGCCTATGTCACTACATTATTACAGCCTTTCTGAATAGAAGTAGAGTTTGAGTGGGTTCCTGTGGAAACATGATGGTTCCAGTATGTTTCAAATTGGTAGAGGACAGCTACATAGCAGACTTGCAGTCATAAAAGAACCAGTGTAACTTACCTAAAAGCATAGTCAAGTAACACTGTTATATTAAAATTTTATCCTACTCTACTGACAAAATAAGAAAAATGGCTTTATTTGTTAATTAGATTTAACTGATCACATGGTTTTAAAATTATTACTGGTTGGTTGTAAGCGGTACTGATGATTTTGTTTATTTTTTTTTCTGATAGCCACATTTTTACACCATGATATCATAGAACAGCCCACATTGGAAGGGACCTTGAGAGATCATCTGGTCCAGCCTTCCATGGTAAAGGGAGCCCAGATGCCATTATCTAGCACCCTGTTCACTCGCATCCCAAAAAACCTCCGGTGATGGGATCTCTACTGTGTCCCTGCCGAGGTTGTTCCATTGATTGATTGCTCTCACTGTACAGAATTTCTTTCTTTATGTTGAGGTGGAACATCTCCTGTTGCAACTTGTACCTGTTTCCACTTGTCTTTTCCACGTGGCTCATTGTGAAGAGAAGAGGGAGCCCCTGTGCTCCTTGTAGCCACACTTTAGGTACTGGATCACCTTTTAAGGATGAGAGAGTAATTATATATTAGTATGAAATTGTTAGTACATTTTTGCCTGTATTGGTTTCTTAGAAGAAGTGTCACCTAGGTATCTGGAGTACTGCAAAATATTTTTTTAAAACACTGAAATTCCTGAACAACAACCAAAAAAGGTGAATTTTTGGCATTGCTTCCAACTTATTTTACGTAATGTCAGCATCCTGAAAACTAAGCTTTTCTGTTTGTTGAGCACTCCAGTATTTTCATGGCTGCAGCAATTGCAACTGATGATACAGATACATCAGATTTGTGTAGTCAACCTGTAAACCAGGTGTCTTACTAACTTGTAGTTGTTGCAGGCTTCTGATGGATAAAACTTCACATCCAGCACAGGCCATAAGTTAAATGCACAGAGGTGTTTCAGGCACTGAAGTATCAGTGGACAACTGATACCCACCTAAAGAATAAGTGTTATTTATTTCCATACCCTCACATTTCCCTTCTATGAAAACATTTTTTTGCTCTCTGTTGTTTGCTTAGAGTAACTCTGTAACCACTGCTGGGAATATACCACCATTCTCCTTGCAGACGACTCACTTAAAATGCACATGGATTGATTAAACTGCTGAAGTGCCTTGAGCACTGACTTCCAACTGTGCGTGCTCTGATTGCTGCTTGCGGGGTACGCTGGGAAGTTTGCTCCTGGAGAACAGGCAGACATTTGGTACCACACTGCTCAATACTAACTGTGTAACAAAAATAGTAATGGAGAAAAATGTGCTTAATGTTCTCAGGTGCGAAAGGGCTTTTGAAGAAAAAGGGAAAACCTGGCATTAATGTGTAGCAAATAGTGCAAATGTTCAATTTCGGTATGCTTTCTGTATAAGCACTAGCTATATAACTGATAACAAAACCTAGACAGTTCACTGAATCCTGTTGTCATGGCTAAATTTTTCCTACCCTACTGAGGGTAACTTTTTTGTAAGATCCGGTAAGATTTTTTTGGTGTGGGTTTTTTTTTTTTTTTTTTTTACTGGAATGGTCTTATTCACAGTCATATTTGTTTACTGAAGGTTTGTCAACATGACAGCAGTTTCTAAAGAAGGAGCATTAGTTATTTTTAAAATTAATTATTACAATGACATTGGAAGTTACAAAAGGAATCCTGTTGTAGATTATCATGTTTTCCTAATAAGGTGCAAGCTATGTGGCTGGTATTTAATTAGGAGAGATGACTGTCAATAAATGATACCAGATCACATTCTTAAACTTACGGGGATAAAAAGATGGTGTTAATAAAGACACTGTGTTAGTTGTTGAAGTTACTAAATGTGATCTGCTGACTGAGCTCTTCATCTTGAGTGTAATGAATACTTTGTGTTAAGCAATTCTGCATTATTTATTCAAATCTTTCATCCAGAAAACTAGATTGTTTTCTCTGCTGATGGGAGAAAAGTGACTGTAGTATAATCCATGAGCTAGATGCTGGTAGATATAGAGTCAAGGAATTACCAATCCATAAATGTACAAAGAATTGGATTCACTGAGTTGGTTTGCAGCACTGGTTCACAATTACTGACTACAAGTATGGACATTTTGTATAAATATAGATTACGGCACTAAATTGGTGTGAATTGTAGGTGGAAAAGATTAAAAGTAGTTCTTTATTCTACAGTTTATTTCTTTATGTTTATAGATGTGGCTTGCTTCCAGATCAGAATTTTCTGGCTTCTTATTTTTTATAATACATACTTCAGATTTTACACTGCGAAGACAGAAATTCTATGTGAACAGAATAGGCTTTTTTTTCTTTAAGAAAATCTGCTTATTGGCTAGAGTCACTGTTTTGAAATGTGAAAGATTTCTCACCAACATTGGGTTTGATTTTTCATTTAAATAAGGTTCAGTGTTATTACTGAACGAATAGCAAACTTATGATCTAAAATCTGATAACTATTCCATGACCATTTTTACTTACACATGCATTTAACATTGAAGTTAAAATAATTAAAATCGGTGTTTATGTTTCGTTCAAGAGCTGTTTTGCCAACCCTTTTGCTAGCAAATGGCTGGCAGTATAGTTCAGCTTTCCTTATTAGCTCTTAAGGAAATTAGATTGCAAATGAGAAGAAAACCCCAAACCTCTCCTATCATATTTACAATGGCTTAAAATTCTTGTACCTAAAAATGAGTTTGAGACTAGCAGGACTTCAGTAAAATTGCTTGTAGTTTCCTGATTAGTAGATGAACTTACAGGAGGAGATCAGCACTTACTATTGTTTCTAGTAGGCCTAAAACTGCAGAATGAAGGATGGCTCTGATTTCACTAAAGCTTTGCTATCATACCTTTCAACTTTCGAGCCTGCCAGTGTGTGTGATAGAAGCCATCAAAATGTGTGAAAAATGACCCAAAAGCAGAACTGTTATTTGCAGTTATCAATACAAACTGTTATTGTGCCATAATTGACAGATGGTTTTTCACTCTAATATCTGTTTTTAAGGATATTTTTACACTGATTTAGACAGAGTTGTGTTGTGGGTTGTGGGGTTTTTTTGGTGTGGTTTTTTTTTTTTTTTAAAGTGAAAACAGCCAGGAATTAATGGTGCTCAGCAAGGAGGAACTGCACTGTAGAAAAAGTGTGGGAATATAGTAACAAATTTCAATTTGGTATTTGAGTTGAGGAGCACTAGGGCCAAAGCATGGACTCTCAAACCCCTGAAAGAGTGTTGATCAGTAGCTGTTGGCTGTTTTTTCTGTGATATATATTTTTTTTTTTTTTGTAAAAGCTCTAAGATCTGAGGTTTGTTGTGCTGCACAGAGAGGGAATATTTGAGAATTCATAAAGCTGTTTAGAGTGAAAACTGATTTATTTCAAGCTTCATTGGAGAGCTCATTTGGGCTAGAGTAATGACAAAGTCTGCTGTTAAAGTGACTTCACCCAGTTCTTCCCTCCAGTCCAGTTGTTTGCTTGGAGTGAATTAACATTGATGGTATTGTAGCTCTGCCTGAACACTGGCATTAAAATTAACATGTTCTTAGAAAATTCTTGTTTTCATACAGGTCACATCTGGTTTTCCATAGGTGTGCAACTTCCAAGACTAGTGTCTGCACCAAGCATAGATTTCTCTCTAATTTGATATAGTTCCCACCTGATGTTTCTTAGAACATTAAACTGTATATTTTTAAAAGAAATTAGATTTTCTTGATTGAAAATGAACAGGTTACAGTTCCATGCTTGAGAACAGCTGTAGCCAGATGTTTGCAATATAGAAAAGATCTGCAGTTAATAGGAAAGTGGTAGGCTGGCCCTGTTATGAAAACTGTTGTGTGTCAGTGTAGTATCTTATTATTTGGGGAACTGTATAAAACCTGCACTAGTTGCAATTATGTTATCTTACAGAAAGTTTTTTGACTTTCACTGTGCTCTTTGGATAGACTAATAAATGTCTCCCTTGTGACTCATCCCTGAGCTGTTGCTGGACAAGAAGATAACATAAGAAGCAGAACAGCATTTCTGCAATATAATAATATTTCTGTAGCTGCTTCTTTTGTGTTAAATACATCAGGATTCTTCTATGAGAAGAATTTGTGTGGCTGACTTGAAGCATCTTCGATCTAACTATCAGCACGTTGGCTGTGGAAGCTGTGGTGGTGCTGCAGATCTCTGGTGAAATGGTGATGGGATTAAAGAGCCTAGTGATATTATGAGGACCAGCCTGCATCTGGAGCTTGGCAGTTCCATCTGCCATAGTCTTTTCATGGAGAACATAAGAAAATTGATCTCAAGAGACACTAAGTAAGGTAAAATGATAGGAACTGGGTCAGGGAGGGCAACTGTTTAAAAGAAATCTGAGAAGTGAAGTAGAAGCAGAAAGGAAGAGAGTTGTGTAAGATGAGAATAAGATGGTAAGGAATGTTAAGACAGTGCATAACTGCATGAAGTACAAACAAATTAACATCTCTGAAAATAAATGTTTGATTTTTGTCTGGCAAACAACCATAGTCGTGGTTTTGAACGTTCATAGCATCCACCTTTAAGCATCAACTTGAAGTTGTTACATACGACTTCCCTGAAATTAAATAGAAACTGTCACCAGAGTTGTTTAGTCTTTATACACACATACACATTTACGTAATTCTTCTCTTTGTATTTTTATTGTCTTTAACCTATTGAAGAGTTAATACTTGGCACTGTCATGGGAGGTTGCGTTGTCTCCTTTCCATTGCTATAAATATTTCTGTCATAATGACAATCTGAAGTGATACAAAATTTGCCAGTTTGCAAGACTATTCTCAGAGCTTCAGTGAAGGGCTAACACTGAGTTTGGTATTAAAATAAAAAAGAACAACTCCCAGAAATAACGTGCTTATGATCCTTGCGTGCATGGATGTACTTATAATGTGGGCTGGGTTTTTTTTCTTCTCTGTTTTATATACCTGTCGGGGAACTACTGAAGCCTTTCTACAGGGATTAAAAAAGTAATAAAAGCAAAAGTCAAATACGTCACTGCTTTATGTAAACCAGAGTTTTAATATGATGAGCAGCAACAGCTAGCCTTTAGGCATGAATGTTCAGCTGCTGAGGGCTTCAGCATCAAGTACCAATGTGGGCATTCATCCCCACTGCCCTTTCCCATAGTGATTCCATGTAATTTATTTCCTTTATTAAAGACACCGACTCTAATCTGACAGCATTTGCAATCTGCCAAAGTGTAAAGCTGTCACCAGATACATTTACATTTATAGCAGTATCTGCATAGCTGTACAGGAGGTGAAAAAAAGTCGATATAAACCTATGTCAGTGAAGATGAAGATTTTGCGTACGAAATCTGGCAAAACAGTTGATCAAATTTTGGGCTGTCCTTGGTGCTGGATGAGAACTAGAAAATTTTATGAGGAAACAAACGCCAAAATTTTGGGTCAGTTTATTATAGGACAAAGTACAGGCAGCAAGCTAGCCACTCACGTGTCGAAACCCTACAATAGATTGTTATTAAGCACTGCCTAGAATAGGTTGCTAAATTGTCATTCTCATTCAGAGGCTTACTATATTTTTTTCATAGGTGGACTCTGCTTTTCATCCTAGCTTGTCTTGATACAATTGTTGGGACACTTGAAGAAGAGAAAACCCAAACAGCTGAAATATCCCAAACAATTTTATGAAATATAAAGATCAGATTTATGTTTTAGGTGTTTTGTGGTTGTTTTGGTTTTTTTAAAATTTTTGGGTATGTTTATTTTTGTGGGTTTTTTCTTTTTTTCTGATGCCTTTACTAAAGATGAAACCTGGATTTTTGTCTCAAGCATTAATAAATTAGTTAAATAATTTGTAATACGTGTACATCAAAATAAAGACTAATTCGATAAGTTCCTTTTAATATTTAAGAGTATTTCATAAAATAAGGTTTTGGGACAAAGAAGTTGAGGGCATCTGAAACGTGCAGTGTTGTGCTCCTTTTTGCAATATAGGAGTTAAAGTAAGGGCAACATCCATGACATGCCAAACCTCAGGCAGGTTATTATATTTCCAGCTGCTGTTATTTGCTCCATGTCGGCTTTTATTGCCCATGGATCAGCGAAGATGGAATAGCTGTGCTCTGGGTTTTAGTGCTGCTTCTCTATGCTTGTGTTTGGAGAGATCCTACCGTTCAATATTAGTTTATGTCCTCCTGAAATATTCCAGTGATATTCATAATATGGATTGGTATCATGAAGATAACTGAAATTTAAACCTCTGGAAAGTAAGAAATAAAAGGTAATGGTATATATTGCATGGCTGTGTATAGTTTTTGGAATGTAGTGCAGAACGTGCTTGGTAAGACATTGAGTTTGTCAAGGCACATAGGAGCAGTAGTCCTGGGGGTATCCCAGCAGGGTGGAAGATGTGGATAGGATTCAATGATACAAGCTATAAGGATGAGGGCTGTTCTGGTAAACTGTATTACAATGCAGAATATGATGCTAAATCAGCATGGAGCAGCTCGGCCTAATTGTTAATGAATCAGTAATGGACTAACAAGAAGGAGAATGTTGGGGAAAGTGGAAGTAGTGGTCTGATGTTGCAGGCCAGCAAATGGAAGATGAGACACAGATTTCCTCTCGCACACAAAATTATTGTGAATGCTGTGTAACAAAATGCTTCAGATTCTAGAGTACAGAGCATGTCTCTGAATCCTCCATCCGGTAACATTAGCAAGTATAAACTGAATGTTGAGCTGGGGGACAATAAATCCAAATCCATTGTGGTAAATTACCCTAGATGAGGGAGTAACGTGACAATTACATAGCATCATGGCAGCTCTTTAGATGCAAACTTTGTGAAAATTGCAGCTAACAAAATAATAATTAGTTGCTAATATTAATGTTTCTATTAAAAGATCTTTAATTCAGTGGCAATTTTTTGTTAATGTATGGCTGGTTTTGCTAGATAGGATTGTGAGACTCTGCAGAAGATACAGTGACAGGAAACTGAAACTTTGGAAAACAGGAGATAAAGCATAAACCACCATGCTGACACACCCTTAATTTACCCACAGTTAGGTTTACTTAGAAGGTTGAAATAAATATGCTTTATATTGTAATGAGAATTTATGTAAATTTGTTCCAGGCTCACTAATTAAGTACCACTTGAAATTAATGATTGTTTTATGCTGAAAGCATATTTATGTGGGGTTTTGTTTTTTTTTTTTTGTTGATGCAGAGGATAGTCCAACATGAATATTTATTAAAACTTTTCAAGTTACTTAACATTTTACACTGTGCTTCTTTATTAATGTCTTTTAGTAATTTGTTTTTCTCGTATTGGTTTTAGAGCAGGAATGCAAGAGCAGATTTGTGGTACAACACTCAGATCGTTTGATCAAAAACTTTAAACTGTAGGGCCCTGAGAAAACTGTGTGGTGTTGGGTTGGTTGTTTTTTTTCTGTTCTAAGATTTATAGATTACCTGTGTAATTTTGTGGAGTAGATTTTTGGTTGGTTTTTTGTTGTTTTTTTTTTTTCCCTCGGAAGCCTCTGATGTCAGACCATGGGCGTTAAAGACACCTGTGTTTTTTTGATGTATGTCTAGATAATGTCATTTATTAACACTTCAGAATTGGCAGTATTTAACCTCTCAATTTGCAATCCTTTTTATTGCAAGAGACATTCAATGATATCTGTGTTCCACAGTTGGAACAGGTTCTTAATAAAGACAGTTTGTAGGTACATTTTTTTAATGTGGAAAAATATTTGTATATCAATTGCAGTTGTCCTCATTGGAATAGCAGATGTAATTTCTTCTTCACATTTTTTTATAAAAGATGGTTTACCAAAGGAAAAATATTAGTCCTGTGGTACTGTAATTCATCCCTCACTCTGCTTACAAATATTAAGCATTGGTTTATTTTTATTGTGTGCGTGCATACATTTTAAAGAAATACGTATTATACATATGACCACACGTTTACATTTTTTCAGTCACAAGAGAGGGCTGCAGGGAGTGAAATTAAAACTTATTGCAAACGTTCTGCTGGGAATGTTTGATATAGACCAAAGACTGTGTGTGGTACACCCACTGCGTATTTAGCTCTGTGAGGCAAAAGATGTAGTCACTGCACTAAAGTTCAGATTAAATCGTTTTTACTTTTCCTAAAACTCTTTGTGTCAGCTGATGTTTAAATTACTAGATAGAGTGTCGTCGGAGTCCCTTCTGCAATGGCGTGCACTGATTGATTAACTGCGGTGTAGACATTTACTTGTTGCTGTGGTTCTGAGGAGAAGGACACAAGAACGGGGAGGACTTTGTAGAGCAATGGTTTCTGGGTGACGCCAGCTATCTACCAATACTAACACAAAATGAATAGTCCTTAAACTGCACCACTGATGTGCTAGGCATCGGGTTCATTTAAAAGATAAATGGGAAATTTGACTTTTCTAGAAATTCAAGCTCTGGATTTTGGTTTTTAATTTCTTAGACTTAAATGCAACGCTGTTTTGCCTTTTGCTTGTATAAAGATTGAAGCTCCCATAGCGAGCAATTTTTGGCAACAAGTGATGAGGTATTGTGTCAGGTAGATTTAGCAGGCAAATAGACTGTTCAATCAGAAGGCAATCAAAAACTGTGGAGTTACTGCAACTGCTTTAGCTTAAGGTGCTTAGAAAACAAAGTATTAAAGGACTTTCCAAAAATAAACTTAAAAACAGAAAAAAAAAATGTTACCCCTTACTGTGGCTGCTCAAGTTGTGACAGAATGCTACTTGCTTTCTAGGGTTGGTATTGCTAAACCCTTCTATTTGCATTCATTGTGGTGTAAATGCAGGATGTGTTAGTGCTATTGTAACCTGCTCCTGTAAGTTTGGTTTGACTGTTTTTGAAGGCAACAACTAAGATAATATAAATTCCGAAAGTGCCTTTTATAAATGAACAGTAGATCATTCTTCAGCAACGGGTGTGTTTTTTCAAGTATAAAGTTAAGACCTGATTCTGCAAATACATATGATTTAAATCTGGTGATGTATCCCTGTCGACCCTCAGTCCCAATTGCTTTGTATTGATTTACTTTGATTCTTTTTAAAGTTGATAAGCTTATGGGAAGAGTTGTCAGAGGACTTGCTGGAAATGCAAGATATGCAGTTATGAAAACACTTACCTAGAAATAAGTAAATGTTTATTAAAATGATAAATTATTAAAAATTGAAATAAAATAAACTATTAAAATAATTTAAATTGTATAAGCAGATGAAATAACTCACATGTGAAAAAAGCAAAAGAATGAAAAGAGCATTAATCAGGGAGTCTTGTAGCAATTGCCTATAAGCACGGGAAATTGCAATATCCAGCCCCATTGAAAGAGTTGTAAGACTAAAGTACTGTCAAACTAGAAGAGTATAAAACTTAAAGCAGGAGGTAATGATAATGTATGAAACATCACAGAAGCTATGGATATCAGTGGTAGCAATGAAGCTTCATTGGAAGGAAATACTTAGGCCTGGTAAGGGTGACTTCTGCTGTAGGGGTGGCTGAAGGTAGAACGTGCAACGTTAAATGGAAAGAATTCTAAAGTATGAGGAAAGATTTATATTCAGTTTCATTGCAAAATTCAAAAACAAGACAGAAAACATTTATAACTCTAGTTATAGAGTTTGACTTTGACTTTGACTTCTGAGGTGGGAACAGCTAACGTTTTTTTGTGTTAACTGATGTTTGGGAAATTCATGCCAGCCTTTCTTTAGGGCTAAAGTAGAAGTGGCGGCTCTACAACTAAGTGCCGTTGAAAACAGTTCTGAGCTTTTCATACTTGTGTTAACTCATGTTACAATTTCAGTGAAAAGGAAGTTGGAACCTGTGTGACAGAGAGAAATATTAGCAAAGGGAGTGGTGATAAGTTTGTTAGCCTCCATAAGAAAGACAGGTAGTTATTGCTTGTGCAACACTGAAGATTGATTGTATTCCTACATCATCCCAGCAGCAGCGGTACTTTATTTTTGCCAGTAGCTCATTTATTTATTTTTATCTTTTTGCCAGTAGCTCATTTATTTAATTTAATTTTTTATTTTTTTTTACATGCCAACAGATGGGTCAGTCTAGATTGATTCCAGTGTCCCTGTGAGACAGCACCTCAGAAATAAATCTTCTGTGTACAAAAAACACCTCAGTTGGACATCTAACATCAACAGAAGTGGCTTGTTGTAAAAATATCTAAACTAAATTTTCATAGTGTATATAGATACTAGAGCAACAGAGAGCCTTTGACAGGTGTATTATACAGGAAAAGGTTACAAAAAAATCTTAGGTTAATAGGAAAAAATCTTCTGGGCCAAGGAAAATAGAATTAATGAGTTTGTTTTCGTACTTCTATTAATCTTAATGAACTTTCTGGAGAAAAATTTGCATTATTTGAATTATTTTTCATATGTATTAAATTATATGTGCACATTATTAAGAGTTAATGCCTTCTACGCTATTATACTACAAGACAGTATAAAACACTGAAAAATTATCTCTGGGAGATTTCTGCACATTTCAGCTTTAATATCAACTTGGTTCAAAAGATTTTGCATTGCCTCAGCAGCTTATTCATTATGCCTACTTCTAAGAGGATAAAACTGATTAACAGATTAGTAATCATTTAGTATTTTGGTAAGATTAGTAGCAACAGGGACAGTTTTTTTCCTTTATGTTCAAATAGGATTCTAGGGCCAAAAAGGATCTCCTGTGTTATCGTTGGCTGTTGCAGACAATCATATCATTTAACTTGTGTCATGAAATTGTCAAACTTGAGTTTTAAGAAGATTTGGCTTTCTGGCCCTGGGGCTTTAGTTAGAAAAACTATCCAAAAGATACATTTCTTTGAAGATAAGGAATCTTCTTTAAATATGCAGCCTGACTCTCTTCCTGGTGACCTAATATTCACTTCTGTTAAGCTGTATCTTGCTTTTGCTTATTCTTTCCCTTCTGTTCTACATCTTGATATATCTGTACGCTACTATTATTTTCTCTTTCAGGTTCTTTAAGATAGATTAACCAAAAAAAGCCTAGTGTCATCCGATAAGATACACTATCCATTTCCTTTACCATATTAGTTTTATCTTCTTTCCACCTAATAAATTTGATTATTTATTTATTCATTGATTGACAGTGGAGTGTAGGGATTATGCATCATACCCACCCTGAAGTCGTACCACTGCTTGGTGGCATGAAGAGCCCCCTCTCTATTGAATATGACTAAAATCTAAGGTATAGATTCTTTTAGGGGCACAGCTCCATTTTCATACTTAGGTTCTATATTTGGTTAAGATTAAATGCAACATTGTACTTGATAAAAGTCTATACAGTTAGAATATCAAAGTGAATATCAGACCTTGTATGCTCATATGACATGTCTTGAAAAAGGTGTTACTGTCTGGGCTCTGTTTTGCTATAAATTAGCACAAATATTTGATTTCCATACAAATAATCTTTAATTGACTTCTAAAATCTAGTTCAAAATGCTCTTTGATGAGCCAGTTTCTGTTGGATGTGAGGTCAACTGGCCATTGTTAAACGATGTAACAGCATGTTTCCACCGGATATGATGAGGCAGAGTGTTGATATCTAATTTAGTAAGTAATTGTGAACGCAGGAGTTTTTTCTGAAGGAGTTTACGGTGAGCTCAAAAGAGGGTGAAAGAGATTGCTTGACGTGATATGTTCCTCTCTTCTGAGTTGCCAGTCTAAATGTTTTTGCCATCAGTATTTTACAACTTCTGTTTGACCTGATAGAGGGGGCAGGAGTGTATCTGGATTGTACTGGTAATGCATGTGAAATATATGAGGTGACAGCAAGAATCTCATGAGACCTAGTTTTCCAGTGCATTTAATGAAAAAAATAGTTACAGAATTAAAAAAATCATAGTGGTAGAAATAAAAGTTGTAGATGGCTTGTAGGCTTGTATCAGACGTCAGGGTGCGGGTTCTGGTAGGTGCCTGTCCTGTTTTCTGATCTATAACAGCACTTTTTCCGTCTCATCCATTCCTGGGGTACTTGTAGCAACTTGTAGTTGCTAAAAGCCATACAAAAGATACCATTGCCTAGCCAGGTCTGGTGTGCTAGAATTTTATCAGTAAATTAAAAGACAAAAAAAAAAATATGATTTTTGGTGCTGAAGGGATATATTATCTGTTATAGTAGGTAGCAATGCATAAAGGAAGTAACTGGTATTTAGAAAAAGCATGACACATATGAAACAGGCAAATATAAGTAGCAACCTAAGAAGTAGTTGAATTCGAACTGCTACCAGTAGCCTTTGATTATACTATAATTTTGGGTATAAATGTGAAGTATGCTTGCTTTCTTTTTCACTTGCAGGCCTCGCAAAGAATGCTGGTTGAACAACATAGTCTAAAAGGCTCCTTTCTGCTCTCCTTTAGGGGTAGGAGAGACTGAAGTAGTTGTTGGGTATGGGACCCAGATCCTCTTTCATTGTAGTACTGGAATCAGCGTTCAAGGAATTTTGTGCCTTTCTCATCACACTCAATTCACTGGCCTTGGTCTGTTCTTGTTTTTAAAATTGTCCTTCATATTCCCTCCTCATTCTTCTCCCTCTAATCATAAGTGTGAAGGTTAAACAATTAGAATCAATTAGTAAAAATAATCTATGTAGCAAGTTTGCTGTTTTTGTCATTAGGAAAAAAGCCTTCTGACCTGGTGACCTACTCAAGCCACTGTAAAGAGATGTATTGTATGCTAGTATAAAAACATAAGCTCATCTTTTTCAGTAAAGAAAAAATAATTGTTAAAGGTATAGATTTTAAAGTGTTCTCATTTAATTTCAGTGATCACTTTGCTATATACATTTTTATTTATTTCCAAATCTCAAGGGAAGGCATTCATGTAAAATGACGCTGATACATGGTGAGTTATTTAGCCATTGTGGTTGGCAGGCGTGGGACTCTGTGGTTTAGTGGCTTCTTATATCTTTGTGCAGGCACAGACTTTGGAGGAAGGAGAAGGGGGGTAGGGAGAGGTGCATGTGTTTCCTGATGGTTATGTTTTTATTCAAAATGCAGTTGATAAGTTTTTTCCACTAATTTGCTTCTTGCTATTTTGAAATTTTCTTAAAGACCCTGTTTCAGAGATGACTGCTGCATTTGAAATACAGTATTGGGTGTCTCTTTGAAATGCCATTCTGTTTAGAAAGAACACCTACCATTTAAGTAAAATTATAGTGCTCCAAAAGCAAAAAAAATAGTCTTTTGTCACTCCTGTAAAATGCATATTTCATTTTAACCAGGAGGACTTTTTTCCAGTTTGGCAGAAGTAATCATTGGCAGAATGATTTTTTTACTTTTTTAAATACCAGTGTGAAGAGTTCTCTTTCTGCTTAAAAATTCCTCTTCACAGTATAGTTGGCAGGGTGCGGGGGGAGGAGTTTGTTTGTTTGTTTTTTCTTTCAGCTCTTTCATAAATACAACTATTCAGGATCAGGTGATTCCATTGTTCTGGTTGTTGGGCTTTTGGGTGAAATCAAGTGCTTTTCTCTCAAAGCCAGCTGTAGTTCAGGGGGAAGGGAGGAGGAGGCTACTGTGGTGAGGGGAAGTTGGCATGGACTCTTTGGTTCTTAAACCCAGTAGGCAGCCCAGGCTCCTGGTGATTTGTCCTCGCCCAGACGTTTTTTCTGAGACACCCACTGCAGAGTGGTCATTTTCTTCCACTTTTGTGGTTGTAAAAACTTTAGAGCAAAAAAGGAACTGGCCTGTATTTAAGACGAGAGATTTAACAAAATATCGTCAAGTTTGCAACTTGATGATGATTTTGAGTAATGTTGAGGAACAATAGATTTATTATCATAGAATCATAGAATGGTTAGGGTTGGAACAGACCTTAAAGATCATTGAGTTCCAACCCCCCTGCCATGGGCAGGGATGCCTCCCACTAGACCGCGTTGCTCAAAGCCCCATCCAGCCTAGTCTTGAACACCTCCAGGGATGGGGCATCCACAACTTATCTGGGCAGCCTGTTCAGTGTCTCATCACTTCCTAGTATCTAATCTCAGTCTCCCCTCTTTCAGTTTAAAGTTTAAAATTATCATTGCACTAAAGAGCATTAAACATTTTATCTTCTTCTCTTCACAAGAAAATAAAAACGGATAGTTGCAGTGAAGATTTCTAGACTAGTCATTTAATTATCTTTTAAGTGGTTGAAATTGGAAGCCCTTCCTTGTATAGCTGTAGTTTGTGCTGTATCATGAGAAATAATAAGTTATTACAACTTCTGAAATGTAATTTTTTCAGATTAGTGATTTTTTTTGCTTTCTGAAGATTATCTTCACAGACTTCTGTAGGCTGTAAACAGAAGTTCTTGCTACAACCAGGTTTGTGGTTGTGGGTTAAGATGTTCTACAGTCTCTAATCAGATAGGTCCAAAGAAGGATCAGTGGGCAGGAAGGAGGGAATGGTCAGAAACCAATATGCACAGTGTAAACTTGGCACGTAACTTGAATGTGCACCTGTCTGTGGATATGAAATCCACTTATGTGCCTGCAGAACTTTTTCAGACTCCAGTAATTTGGTTTATATTCAGATTTGATTCTCCATAATAATACAAACATTTAGTTTCTACATTATTATGCCTTCTTTTTGGTAATTTTTGATTTTCTTGTTCTCATTTTACTGGATTTCAAGTTTATTTGTGAATAATAAAAGCATCCTTTTTTTCTGTGCATAGGTAATACAATGGTAGAAATGATGTTGCTGGTGAATGATGAATTTGGTGAGGAAAATACAATTAATTGTACAGAACAAAACTTCTGCTTGCATGCATCCTCTTAACAGTTATATATTTCATTCTTTCCATTTGACTTCTTAGGCTTTTTTATTACGTTGTAGGCTTTACTGTGGTGTACAGGTTACAAATGGTCAACACAACAAGAAGAAATGAATCTGAAGCAAGAGAATCTTTTTCCTAAAAGTCAATTTTAACTTGCCATGCATAAGAGCAATTACCAGATGCTTTTAAAAATCATGGCCTTGGACATTTTAGCCTGTTGAAAATTCCCAAAAGTCAGCTTGATCTGCATTGTATCCAGCTTCAAGTGCCTATTTACCTTTTCGGAGCATAGCAATTAATAATCAATGCATGCTTCTAATGGTGTACTGCATAAAGTGAATCAAAGGTGACATAACCCATGAAGCATTCTTTGGTGATTGCTGTAGGCTTCTGAAATGTCATTTGTTATTGTTGAAGCCATACATGTTGGCAGTTCAAGATAGCGTGCTGGATCACTGTGCTCAGATCAGTGCTTATTTGAAATGTTTATAGCTTTGTTCTCACACAGTTGTGCACTCACCGGTTTTAGAGGCAAGAAATAATTGAGGTGAAATTACCTGCTGCTAATACATAATTAGTTGAGTAAAAGTATTTGTTGCTGTGAGGAAAAAAGAGAAGGTGTTCAAGAAGCACAAATATTATCTCTAAAGTACTTTCATAAACACTGCAAGGAAAAAACTCCTAAATTTTATCTTTGCAGTTGCAGAGGATCTGATACAATGAGGGGGATGTGTGTCATAATCTTAATAACGCATTATTTCATGACTTAGTGATGCATAGTAAGAATGCTGCCACTTGTAGAGAATCAAAACTGTTGAACGTATCATGGGAAAATACTTAGATTAATGTTTCTAAATGATCATTAAATATTTTTATGATCACAGTGACCCATTCAGTGCTTGAGGAATGGGTAAGAATGTTGGGAGCTGGGCAGAGCAAAGGCTGTTAGGTTGCATGTGGGTAGTGAGCATGCGGCAGGAGATGTTTGTGTCTGGAGCACCTTGAGCGTTCAATACCGGGCATGGGAGATGCTGGGTAAGTATCACATGCAACGGATACAAAGCAGAAGCGCCCACTGCAGCTGCCCTGTCTTGGTTTGGGCTCTGGCATATTCTCTGAATCCTGAACCAGCCAGGAGTCTGTTCCTCGTGGTGCTCACTGAGAATTCGTGGCTCCCTGCAGCACTCTGGAAAAATGAATGCGATCAGAGCTAAATGGATTGACCACCACTGGTTTTGAATGCAAAAATGGAATTACTCCTTTTTAGTTACATGTCACTTTACTTGCCTCTTTCTTTTGCTGCGTAAGAAAAGAGGCGGGGGGCGGGGTGAGGAGAGAATTTGAAAATTCAACCAACAAAACTCAAAAGATTTTTTTTTTGTCTTGCTAGAAAAGATGACTGTCTTGGCAGAGCAGAAAATTCAAACAGCTTAACTGAGTTACTGGGTTTTAAAATGGTGATGTATAAGGCTGACCGTGTTCCCTCTGTTTTCCTCTCACCACAAGTTAGTCTCCTAACATTTTTTACTCCACATTTGTAGGGTCGTGCAGTTTACGTGATGTAGAGGTTTTTTGCCTCCTTTGGTTAGGAACCTTATTGTGAGCCTTCCTGCTTCTGATCTGTTGCAAAAGACTAAGAAGATCCACAAAAACTGAATTCTGTGTATTCCTCTTTAATACCTGAGGTCTTGTTCACTCAGCTGCTGGTAATACAATCTCCTGCTCCCTGCAGAATTCTAGTTGCTAGGAACTTCGGGTATTAAGTGTCTGGCTCTTCACCCCCGGCTGGCTGGGTGCCAAATGGCTGAGACTTCAATCAAATGAGATTATTTTACAATGACTCGTTTGTTATTAGAACTTAGAAGGGTTTCTTTACGTGTTAGATGAAGGTCTGAAAAGTTTTCTTAGTTTAATGTGACAGCTGCCTTTCCCGTGGCAGGAACAGAATTTTTACTTTGCTTGTAGCGCTCTTCAAAATATTGTCGTTTGTGCCAAAGACTTCAGTTTCTTTATAAAAGGCAGGAAGCCATAATTTTTTGCAGTAAGCAATATATTTATAATATGGTATTCTATATGAAATGACACTGTGAACCAGTAGCTTCAAGGAGCTGATTTACCTTTTTGTTCTTGGTATAAATTTCTTTCCTGCAGCAATTATAATTTAACAGTTCTGACATTAAATAAGAAAAAAATATCATAATCTTATATCTTTATTTTATGGCCTTGTTTAAGCCATAGTTAAGAAGAAGACTAAAAAAAACCAAGCCCACCATGTTTTCTTAAAATTCCACCATCAATTGTGGAATACAGTTCTGCAATTGAAAATTGTAGCACTGTACAATGAATAAGAAGTACATTAAAGAAGATTTTTTTTAAAAAAGCATTGAGTGATGCTGGTTTTGCAAGAAGACAGGAGCCAGCACTTGAAATTAGATTTTCAGAGACATGATTAAGTCAATATGTATTCACAAAAGCATTTGTACTTTGTTTAGTACCAGGAGACCTTCAGTACCATCAAAAACAATAGGGGACCTATGTAAAGTCCAGCATCAGAGGGACAAGAGCCATGAAAAGAGTTAGTCACTTTTTGACCCTGAGAACAATACTGTTGAATATTGATCCCATTGTATGAGAAGAGATGAGATTTAGTGAGTGTTAAATTCTGTACTGGAAAAATTAAACACTCAAGTATTGGAAGATGAGAGTGGAGAGTTCAAGATGGGCAAACCCATGCAGGAATTTAGGGTTGATAGTGTGTTCATTTCATCTGTTAGAGAGATGATTTCTAAGATGCACATCCCAGCTATATTAAACTAAAGCAACTTTTGTCTTGATTTTTAAAAATATTCTTGAGGCAGATAGGTCTGACTGAAATTAAACTGTCAAATAAACTGTCAGTACTAGTTGGATGGGGGTGGACATGTATTCACCCACACTGAGATGCAAAAACTTCCCTTGCAAAATGTGGCAGCTTTCTAATGTTGCAGAGGAGCTCTACACAACAGTTCAGGATAAAAAAATGGGGAAGTATTTATCTGGTTGAACTTACAATGAGAATTGTAGATAATCAGAAAGGAAAGTCATAGGAATGTGACTTTCAGAAAGGAATGCTACACTGTAGGAATGTGCCTTATATAGTGTATTTTTTTTACACTAAACCACAACTAATTTTTTTCTAGTGTCTTTCAGAAGATGCAAGTCATAGATACAGGGGTAGAAAGATCCCAAAAGGCTTTCCTCCTCTCCAAGTCCAGATAGCTCTATCTGTAACCTCCTTCTCTGTCTAAGCTGTTCTGAGAACCTCCAAAAACCATTGACAGTTTTTAAGCTATCCTTAATTAATATTTAAGTTAAATCCCCTTTGTATAAACTCCTTGCTGCCTAACAGAATTAAAGACTGTCAAAGACGTTTATCTATCTTCTTTCCCCAATCATTCCTTAGCGTTTTAAATCTTTCCTTTTATATCACATTTTACAGAACTCTGCCCTATACAGAGTGTTACGTCAGAGGTCTTGTCAATGCCAAAACTGAGTGGCAGGATAGTGTCAGATAACTCAGGTATTGGATACCTGTTTTGTCATCCTGCAACTAAACAAAAAATAAAATATGCTCTGAGGAGAGTCCCAAGAAAGCTGTTAGCTTTCTGTGGTTAGCCTGACTGTGAGTGTTGCTGCTGATTAAGAGAGTATGGCATTATTGTAATTTTGTTCTAATATTTTTCGGGGTAAGAAAGGCCATAAGAGCTGTCTGAATTAATTCCTTTCAAACAGAGCATCTTTTTTAAAAACAAAATCCGATAATGTGGAAATAACCATATTTGTTTTTCAGTGAGCACTTGTTTTAGCTACTTCAAATAAGCAAAAAAAAAAAAAAAGAAATTGGACCAGCAAAATAATTATCGTGTAGTCTAATTCTACATAGCCTCAGCTGTCAGAAATTGGAACTTGCTGTTTCTTTGCCTGCAAGGCAGGTGAATCAATAGATAATCAGATTTCACTTTCTCGTACTGATGCTTATCAAAAATGATCAAATCACATCCTGACCTTCCTTTAGAAATTAAACAGTTTAATCCCCTGCTGTCACTTACAGGAGAGCATATCTTTCAGTTCCTTAATTATTCTATCATTCTTCCATGAATCCTTTCTCTGGTGTCCTACTTTTTTGAATTTTAAATGCTAGGTATGAGTAGAGACTCCAGTGGCAGTTGCATCAGCGCCAAAAGCAGAGGTAATAAATCCATATGCTTCTTTGGTATTCCCCAGTTTATGGCAGATGCAACTCACTAAGAGTGCATGTTCGTGTAATTACCCACTACATTAGCTAAATTTCATCACTGCTTTTCAGAATAGAGTCCCTGTTACATCAGAGCACCTTGCATTCCATGTTTCCAGGGGCCTGACATAATATTTTGCAGAGTCTGACTTTCTGTCGCTGTTATGTCTCCTCCTTACATTTCCAAGTTATCTAGTTTTTCCGTAAGCCAAGGTGGTAGTGCAACAGTTGTACTGTCCTTCATGTTTTCACTTGTTGAACTGTGTATCTTTTGTTCCATTATTTTGGGAAGTCTACAGTGAGGCGAGTAGCTCTGTTTCCTTTTTTAAAAAGATGCACATTAGTTTTCCTCCTCTTGATTGCTCCAGAACCCAACCATTGACTTCACAGCTCTTCCGGTTTTGCTTCAAAGTTTTTTGGACATGCCAGTATAAGTGTGCAGCTTCAGTGAGTTCTCTTAACACCATATCAACAGGTGTTAGACTAGAAAATATTTCTTTTTTAATACCTAATATTGCCTCTTCCCAAAATGAAGGGGGTGCATGTGTGTGGAAGGAAAGTTGATCAATAAATATTTATCGTGGTAGAATTGTTATAGTTCTCTTTGTCCCTAACATTGTAGCAAAATTTCTAATGTGCCTTATGTGTGCTGGAAGTAGTACTTCTGCTTATCATCTGGCTTTCCTTTGTGGTTTTATACAACTCTTAAGTTTCTATTTATATCTGTTGCTATCAACTTTATGTTTTGAACATTATTTTTCTGTATGTATGAGATATATACTTAAAAGCTCCTTTTGCAACCCAGCATTTTCTGCATTCAGGGCATTTATTTTTTGAAATAAATTTAAAAAAAATTAAGCTTAAGGTTTATTCACATACTTCTCTATAAATGATTTTCCTAGTTCTGTGGAAGTGTTCCTAGATTCACAGAAGACTTAAACATATGTTTAATCTTTATGCCTGAGTGTGCTGAGAGATTTTCCTTCAGTGCTTACGTGTTACTAAAGAATGTACTGGATGCAAATGGGAACACAGCAGCTACAAGCACTTTTGTTAAGAAATAATATTGCTGACAAGATGTTTGGGGAGGAGATTCTTAGTTTAGGCATTTACTCTCAGGAGGATTTTTTATTTCTAATCTTTTACCTGCTCAGTTTCTGTTGAGTGCCCAATACAGAGACAGAAACTTTGTTGTCATCTGTTTGTCATCCCATACATCCTTCAGTGGTTTCTGTTTCTTTGGTGATCTTATCCTACCCTAATGACTTGGACTGTGTTTGAAAAGTTGTACAGTCCAGCTTTCAAACTTTCAGGTAAGAAAGCCTAGAAACCCAAATGGCCTCTTCCTGAGTGGCTCTCTATCTAGAAGTTTATATCTAGTACTATTATATAAAAACTACCATTTTTTTTTGTTACGTTAAAAAAAAAAAATAAAATCATGCTGTTCTCCTATCCCCAAACAGGTGTTTGGCAAGGAAAATCCTTTTGGGTGTTGTCAACAATCCGTCCCAAACCTCCCATCACATGCCTTACTCAGATCTGGAGAGATGCTAAATTTGCATAAAACAATGCTTTGCAGACATTTCTGTCCTAATGTTCTTTACTGGCTGTTCTGGACAGTTTCCTCTTAGTAAGCTATGTTCTGAATGGGGAATTAATGAGTAACATGATATTATGAGTTCTTACTGGTAAATAAGACTCCTCTGACTGATTGGTAAATTAGTCCTCTGACTCCCTGTGCCGGCCTGGTTCTAGGTACCTGTGCTCCTGCTGATGTCCAACATAAGCGCCTTCAGTCTTTTCTCCTGCTATAATCTCCTCCTGATTATATTCATTAAAGGATTATGTAACCCAGTAATCCTGTTATTTGGTGTTGTCTCTTTATCCTTTATTAATGAGGATCTTAGTTATTAATAAATAGAAGTAAAATAGATAACTGACTAAGGAGCATACTAGTTGTTGGTACTAAAGGTTGAACCAACATGCTGCTTATACTTAAAAAAAAAAAACATTCACATTTCTATCAAATTCAGTAGAAGAGAGTCCTTTACAAGTATTTTTCAAATGGCTCTTACTGTCTTTCCTGGAATATAGAATTAATGTTGTGAGCAAATAAAAGAATAAGTAATTTTCAAAATCTCTTAAACGTAAGGGAGTTCTGTTTTTTCAGGAGGTAACCACATATTTGGGAATGCTTTCATTAAAACAGTCTTGATCAGAGCTGTTTTGGTTTCTGTTTCTTTGAAGAAAAAAAAAAAAAAAAGAAAAAGTTTTAGATCTGTCTTTAAGCAATTACCTAACCTGACATCTGTCTTGAAGAAATGAAGTGTATTTTGGAAGCAGAGTAGAGGTATAAACAAGTGAGAATGATCTCTAGATCTCTCAGCTTTATTAGATCTGTCTAGATCTCTTAACTCACACACAGAAACTTTGACTGTAAGTAAGTAGTTTACATGTCGTGCAATCTGTAAAGAGAGGAAAGACACTTGTTCTATGTCTGTGTAGTGAGTTATGTACCTGTGTCTCCTGAATTAATGTAATGCTTGCTTAGAGATAGCAAGAACATATCTGGTGGTAGACTGTCTCAGAAATAGGAGGCGGGGGTTGGTTGCTTGGTTGTTTTTTAAATACTGTGTAGAATTGGCTCTTGAATTGGTTTCTTTTCATCTTTCTTAAATTAGGAGTTTATTTTCCTGCATGTAGCGTAGGGCATAAAATTAGTCAGACTTCAGCTTCAGAAACAGTGAATACTTGTCAGCAAGGGACTCTTTGGTCACGGTCTTAAATTTTTTTTTTTTTTCTTAAAGGAACTAGGAAAAGTACTTGATTTTGTTAGAGATTCATCATCCTTTTTCTGTCTGTTCCCTGAAGGGCATGAAAATTTCTGCTCCAGTTCTCAACCTCCTTGGTGAGAACTGCAATCTGTTCATGAAGCATCTCCATAAATGGATGCCTGTCAACAATCTGACACCGTTGTTGTCACGTTCTTCTCCTAAACGTTTCAGAGGAAGCTCCATAATTCTGTACTGGGCTGGACAGTTGTGCTGGGCTGCACAGAGAACATATACAGGAACTATGGGAGCCTTTCTGCTGAGGTCCTCGTGTTGCCTTGCAAAGAGAAATGTGGCATTAATGGATTGGTGTTAGCAGAACAGTGGTCCCAAACTCGCAGTATGAAATAATGGAGAAGACCTAACTGTTGGTGCTTTCCTTCAGGGCTGCTTCTCGAGAAGATTTTCAGAGAGATTATGCAGTGTATGCAGATGTGGTGCATATAATGGTACTTTTGGCTACCACAGGATACAGAGGGCAGTTTCTCTTTTGAGGTTCATTGTTTGTTTATTATGATTACTTTTCTAAATATTTCTATTGAAATAACCTCTTAATCTACATGATAAAGAAGTCAGCTACACAAGTGTGTTTTGATTTTCATGGCACATGAACTTTTGGAATTTTTGTGTGGTAAAATTGAGTGTTTTCTCAATGTATGAGTTATTGGACTTATTCTTCCTTTACATCTGCTTGACTGTGTCGTCTTCATTCCACTGAAAGCTGTAATAGATTATTCACAAAATATTGAGGAGGTAAGAGTAGAAAAACTAACTCCTGAAGAAGCTAAATTATATCTAAGAGTCAGAGGTTATTTTAAATTAAGGTAGTCTTTGCATCATTTTAGAGAAAATCAATTTTCAAGACATAATCAATGGGTTTTTGGTAACCCGTTAAATGCAGTAATTCAGAATGAAATACTTCCACAGAAGTCTCAATGAAAAATAAATCCAATCTTTTGAAGAGAAAGTTATATATCCCAAGAAAGTGTCTTGTGGTAGCAAAATAGAGTTATACTAATTATGCTAAAGATCTCTTTGTTTTAGAAATAGGTGTTATTATTTAATATTTTTCATGTTTAATGGCATTGAGCTGTGGTGGGTTGCCCCCAGCTGGAAGCCACTTGCTAGACTCGGTTCAGGAGTAAAGAGAGAAAACCGTATTAATTTTTTTCTTCTGCCCCAGTCTTCAGATTTCTTAAAATCACTAAAGCAACATTACCAGGAATCAGGACCTACAAAGTCACCATGGTTTTACTGAAGTTTTCAATTACAACCACACAACTAAAATTTAACAACCTTTTTGAGCTGTGTTTCTGATGTGTCAGCTTTGCTTTCTGTTTGCTGTTGGGTAGAAGACTTTATATTTGAAAAAAAATGCCATGTAGTATTGTTAATATGCTTTTGTTTTGATTCTCTGCCTATATCTCCTGCTGCCTGCCCTGAACTGGGAGTTTTTAAAGTCTGCGTACAAGTAGCTTGAGCAAAGTGGTGTATACTCAATATTTTTGGCAGTGAGCAATTTGAGTGACAGAAGGCAAGCCGACATGCAGTGGTGGGAGACACAGGTGGCAAGAGAACATATTTGTTTAAAGATATTATGCAAAGGAAGCAATTCCTGCCCTGAATGGCCACAGGGAACAACCTGTACTGAAAGAGGCCAAGAAAAAGGTTGCTCAGAGGTCAGGCCAAAATAGCGATGTTCCTACGTTTCACCACGGCCGTGTTTCATCTGTTTCATGGGTATTTCTGTGAGGGAGCTCAGCTGTATTTTTCCTCTCTGGTCATTATTGTTCCATAGACGGCAGCTGCAGAAAAAGTTGTAGTTTGGTTCCAGTCGAAGTCAGTGTGTGTGGGCAAAGTCTGTTCCTGATCTGAGAGAAGTGAAGGAATCTGATTTCTGGAGCAAGTCACTGCTGCAAACAGAATCAGTGAAATACTTGTTATGTGCATATTTGTTATCTAAAATACTGTTTACATCATGAACAATAAGAAACTTGCTCCTTTCTGACGGCCCACTTGGAAAAGGCTTATTAACTTCTATGCTGCAGATATCACGTTGTGCTTTATAGAACATGTAATTGATCAGGGATTGTAGTAAAAAAGAATAATAAATACTGTAAATTGGGAATGACACCGCTCATATTAAAGAATTAAGAAGCTTAACTAATGTTAGGAATGTAACAAATGGTTTTGATTCTCTGAAGTTATATCTCAAAATATATCTGTAAATAAACCAAAATGAGAATACAGGCTCAAGCACTGGCTCAAAATCACGGAAACTTTTTTGTTGTTTAATTGTGTGCTTCCTGGTACAGTTTGAACCGTGCCAAATCACACTCTTTCAGATGATGCCCAGAGGTTTTGGGTCTTATCACGTGTAAGGTACTGTTTAAAATAAGCAGTGGGGATGTTGTCTACCTGCTTCTGGGGAAAGAGGTCAGCTGTATGGCAGTGAGCCATCTCCGTGCCACTTAGCCTTGGATCCAGAGAATGGTTCCTGGCTGGTTTAGTGGGTATAACCTTAGAAACTTCTCTGTTTCACTTAGCTATTATATCAGAAGCAAACC